>KZ271558.1:2942-132256 GCA_002249935.1 Onchocerca flexuosa
TTTTCGCCTTCGGTTTTGTGCCTTCCGGATCTTTCAGTTTAAGATTAGGTTTTTTTGGTGTAGGAGCTGAGACCAATTCTGGCTCAATTTCCTCATCATCAGGTTCTTTTGGTTTTTTCTGAGGTTTGGCATCTGGTTTCTTAGATTCTGTCGTTGGCTTTTTAGCTTTTGGCAGTGGAAAAGTTGCATCTGCTTCAGGACTATCCTCCGTAGGCTTGACTTTCAGTGGTGTTTTCGCCTTCGGTTTTGTGCCTTCCGGATCTTTCAGTTTAAGATTAGGTTTTTTCGGTGTAGGAACTGAGATTAATTCCGGCTCAATTTCCTCATCATCAGGTTCTTTTGGTTTTTTCTGAGGTTTGGCATCTGGTTTCTTAGATTCTGTCGCTGGCTTTTTAGCTTTTGGCTGCGGAAAAGTTGCATCTACTTCAGGTTCCGGACTATCCTCCGTAGGCTTGACTTTCAGTGGTATTTTCGCCTTCGGTTTTGTGCCTTCCGGATCTTTCAGTTTAAGATTAGGTTTTTTTGGTGTAGGAGCTGAGACCAATTCTGGCTCAATTTCCTCTTCATCAGATTCTTTTGGTTTTTTCTGAGGTTTGGCATCTGGTTTCTTAGATTCTGTCATTGGCTTTTTAGCTTTTGGAAGCGGAAGAGTTATATCTGCTTGAGATTCTCGGTCATTTTCTGTGGGTTTGATCTTTATAGGTTCTTTCACTGTCATTGGTTTTTCTGGTATAATTGGTTTTTTAGTGGCAGCGGATTTTGGATTATTTTCTGGTCTTTTAAGATTTGATTCTGAGATCGGCGAAGTAGTTGGTCCTTTTTCTGGTTTCGGTTTTTTATTAGTTGGTGATGAAACCTTTTGTGGTTCTTCAAGTTCGACTGGACGTTTAGTTTTTTGCTTTTCTGGCTGTTTGGATCCAATATTGTGCTAAAAAAAAAGAAAAAAAAGAAGAAAAAAAGAAAAGCAAAGCTGAATATCGTGCTTTGGTTTTAGAGATTTTTCAGATTCTAAAACTTTCTCATCTTCAAAATCGGTGTCTGATACCAGTTCCTGAAGAGCAAAAAGTTTCAAAATTCAATCGAAAAATAAGTTTTCTTTGTTTTATTCGAAATACTACCAGAGCTCTTTAATTCATGCTTAGAAATTATAAGAACTTCATAAAAAATACTTCGGATTTTTGAATAACTTCGAGAACAGGCCATCTTGCAGTCATATTCAATTGAGCAGCTGAGAGGCAGAATGTGATTCATGCCAAAAATTTAGGGTCGTTTATTTATTGACAAAGAATAATTAAAGTAAAATGAGACAGAACCATACATTGATAAAAATGTTTCGTTTTCAAAACTTTGTCAACTTCATTTGTAATCTGCATCGAAATAAATCATAAGGAAAATGGAATGGAACAAATATTCAGAGAATATGCCTTTGTTTTCGGATATCAAGAAAGTATTCGAGATTATGAAGAATAGCAGCCGGTATATTTGTTTGATTATCAACAAATAATTTATAACTTTATTGCACTTTTGTGAAAAAAATATTTACAGACCCAAATGAAAATATAGTTCATTTTTTTCATATTAATAAAATCTGAAATCCATCTAAATTTCAAAAAATCAGTGATATATGAAATTGATTTTTTGAATTGAAATTAAGTTCTCAATAGCTTTGAACTGAATGAAAAATGAAGCTGCTTGTCTTGAAGTTACATACCTCAACATCAGGCACTGCGGTAATATTGTCAGGGACAGTGTTTGGAGTCGATCGAGGTTCCAATTTCTTTGCTGGTTCAGAAACAAGTTCACATTCCATTTCTTCCTCTTCATCTTCATATTCCACATCCGACAGTTCTATCTTAAAAGTTTCACTCGAAAAATTTTCCGAATATTCATGTCGAAAAATATCATCTAATTAATTCAAGTCAGTATATATTCAAATTCGGACATGAAATAGTGCTGATTATCAAACATAATTCTGATTTTTGCTCTAGTTAGTAAAAAAAATGGTTAAGTGCATCTAGATATGAAACTGAATTGAACTATTCAATAAATATAAGTACCGGAGCTAAACTCTTCCACCTATTTTATCATATTCCAGAATAACTTAATTTGTCCAGATAATATGGTATACAAATTTTCGAAACTTAACTTTCCGAATTAGCATCAAACTTTCCGAGATTAAGTCAGCAGCTTATCATTTGGAACTTATCACTGAAACAAGATGTAAAAGAAGGAAATAAATAGATTAATGAAAGAGCAGAAATACCTCTTCTTCGTCGTTCTCAGCCATTGGTATCTATCTCAGTGCTTGAATGATCTTAGTTCTAACTTCAGAATTGCCCTCGAGCAACATAACATCCATCAGCTTACACTTTACAACACACTTTTTGCGGCAACAACAGCAGCAGCAGCAGCAGTGGTAGCATCACAAGCCAACACCGATCTCTTCTTGCCAACACTTCGTTCCTCATTTCAATCTTTCATACTCTCCGAAGTTGAACAAAGTTCGTCTTTGAAATCATCTCTTGTGCAATCTGGAAACGACTTTTATTATAAATGTGCTTTGAGGTCATTCATGGAACTGCGATGTCACCTTTATGCTAACTAGAGGTCATTCTTTGACCTTTGCGCTTAACCATTTCATTTCACATGGCAGTTTGCACCGCATTCCCTATTCAGTTTATTGTAGCATTGGCTTAGCCAGCTACATTCATTTTATTTTTTCGCTGACTTTTCCTGTCTTAGATGCTGATTTTCTAAAATTCTGGAAAATCAGCATAGAAAATTGATTTTGTTTTTTCACAATTCTTTATAGAGATTTAAAAGATTGAAAGTATGAGAGGATAAAATGCTAAATGATTTAAAATATCAATAACTGATTTCTAGACTTGCGTTATTTATACTGAATGGATTATATCTCCTGCTGGATGATTGCTTATCATTTGAAGAATTCTTTAAAAACTGACGATCAGATCTTCTTCAACACAAACTGCATTATCATCAAGCGTGTTTGTATTATTCTATTTGCGCATCTGAGTTTAAAACAATAATATACAAAGAATAAAACAACGGTTTGTGGATGAACTTTAACACTGATCGAAAATTTTAATTTCAAAATAGTAAAGTTTTAGGAATTATTTAGTTTCACACGTTTTCGTTCCATTTTTTGGTGCGACCATCCATCTCTTTACAAATTAAAATGTGTATTTCTGAAAATGCAACAAGGTTCATTTATGAGGATGTGAATGCCAGGACATTCTTCTGAATAAATATATTTGTAAATGGCAGCGATTGTATTTCTCGAATTGGACGAAGTATGATTCCAGCAAAGGTTCATTCAAGTTCACCGCACATTACATATAAAGAAAAAGCAGAGGTTTCGTACCAGTCTGTGCGGTATTCTTCATTTGAATTGCTCTACCTTTTACAAGCGGGGAAGGTGATTATCAGAGCGGTGATTAGCCACTTATTCAGTTTCGCGGTGCTAATTTTCTTGTTTAAGTATCTCTCACATTACTGCAATACATACCTTTTGACGCAGAAATCGTTACCACTGACACTTCCAAAGATAGCCGAGTTACTGCCTCTGATTTACAATTTTAAAGAAAGTAGTTATTGCAGTAATTACAGTCCATCACAGAAATGAAATAAAACAAAAAAACTTAGACTAAATAATCATTTAATAGTTGAATCAATAGAAAAGACGTGACGGAGAATCTTCGCTTCAAGTCTTGTTCTATGAAATTCATGAAGAATCCGAAATTAACGTAAAATCTGTTTTAATGGAAAAAATTTTTCTCTATCACTCTAAATTATTTTAATTTCATATCTTCATGCCCAGAACAAACTGCACAAATACGAATGTTTTGCTTTTAAAACTGAGATTTTCTTTGAAGAGGGCAATGATGTTATGTGTGAAAACGAGTATCAAATGTGCAATGAAGAAGGCTCGTTTCGATTCATATTCCTATATAGCTGGACACGGCTCTCCAGTGAATGCAGAAAGTAGGCGTGGTCAATAAGTCCAGTCCGCTATTGAAGACTAATCATGTCCGCTCAGTTACTTTTACCTGTAACAGGTAGAAAAATAAATAAATATATTTATATAGAAACACGAGCATATTCGAATGCAACGTTGTGTCAAAGTTTGAAAAGAATTGGTGAAGAACTTGCAAAGTTACGTAAAAAGTAACAAGAAATACTTATATTTTTATTGATTTAGAAGAATCTCTCGATCATTTTTTATTTGAATGATTATTGAATTTACTGAAGCCAAAATTTAATTTATATAATTCACCAAAAATTTGACCAAGCTAATGTAATCAATGCTCTCGAACAACTGGAAATCAAAATAATAGATAAACCAGTGATCGATAAAAAAATTAATTCATTAACACGAAAATAACAGATCACAAACAGGCTATGAGAATCGATAAATATTTGCCAAATAATACTTTCACAAATGTTTATGCCATACAAGATCACTTGTCGCCAATTCTTTTTATGCCTTGTTTTTCACCAAAGCTTGCGACTTTAGAATAAAAGGATTTAAACTTTCGAGAAGGATTTAGATCGAATTTAAGAGCCTAACTGGACAAAGATTCTATCACACTAGACAGATATGCAAACCATTGAGTGATAAAGATTTATTTTTACCAAGATTCATAGCATGAGCAGTTTTATTTTCCGGAATAAAGAGTTGAAGTATGGGTTGAGAATTTTTTCGATTTTGACTTATTTTAGAAAAAGATTCTTGATTCTGTCCTCTTTTCAAGAGAATGGAAGATAGAAAGTACACTTTTTTCCGATCACTACCATCTTACATTCATCTATTTACAAAGTTTTAGATTTCTATATTATCGAAATAATGGATTCTTAATTGTTTTATAATTGAAAAATAATTATTATTATGCATCAAACAATGGAAAAATCAAAACTTTCGTAATTTATTTGGAAGACTGACTCTTTCTCCAAGCGCGCTTTCAAAAATTATAGCTTTAAGCTTTCTAATAAGATTGAAAACCGCAAAAATAAGCAGTCACTAAAAAAAATTAAGATGATTGGAATAGAGAAAGAAAAAAGAAATGAATGATTTTTTTTACAGAAACATGAATTAAAGAAAATCTTTTACTTTCCCGAATATCTGTTATTTGTTAGGAAAAGTTTTGTCTTCTCATTTCTTCAAGTCAAAATTGGGAGCATATTGTTAATTGTTTAGGAATAATTTATAAGTAATTTCGATACCATATTTGCATAAGCATTTGATACAAACAGTTGAAAAGAACGAAAAATCATATTAAACTTTTCTAGGATGCCAAACAGGAGTCACTTTTTTTCTGTACAAGAATAAAAACTTTCCAGTAAGTGAACGAATTAATTGCCCTAAAGAAGTTTTACATTTTTATACCATTCTGCGGACAACATATGTTTTCATAAAAGGGAAAATCATCGTTACTTATTAAATATGTGCACGTTTGAAAAAATCGAGATATTTTTTGGAATACGGATATGCCGAAATCATCAGAAATCTTTGTGCAATAGAAATATCCTGGTATAAACAAATATCTCGGTATCTTTTGACCTTTATGGGATAATTAACATATTGTCAATTGTGCTGTGCTATGGTTATATGGGGTAAACAATTCCCTTTGCGCTATGATAACACATTGTAAATTATCTCTCTTCGCCCTGTAAATCAGTATGTTGTAAATTGTACTAAGATTCGTATGTAGTAAACAATTTCTCCATAAAAAGGGATTTTTATCTGAAGGGATTCATTCATTCATTTCTTTGCTCTGATCCGTATTCGACGAGCGGTATTTTCCAAGCTCTATCAAACTTTATCAATCCCCAATATTTATAATCCGCAGATAACTTTCCTCCTCTCCGCAGTTCCCACGAATAACTTACCTCCTAAGAAGTCCAAATTATCGGTTGTATTATCGATATTCATTAATTCATTATGTTCTATAGTTGTGGCAAATGAAATTCGTCATTTCAAGGATTTTATTACACAACAAAATTATCTCCAATTCCAATCCCCAATAAAAAACCTTTCACAAATTACTTTCACGACGTTTAGTGATCGTTCATGTCGAATTTTAAAATAAGTGTATCCAAATACCCGAAGTACTTGTAGAAAATTCCCATGAATCATTAATTACAATGATTGTTGCGAAGTGATATTTAATTCTCATCTTTATCTCTGATTCCCCAGCTTTATCTTCAATAGTAAATAATGAGCACGAATTCATCTAATGTAATTCTCATTTTCGTTGAGGTTTCGCAACTTTGTCTTCATAAAACCGTAGACTCATGTAAGTAATTTCCGGTCTTACAGTATGCCAATGTATCATGTCTACAATGTTTAAACAACTTCACTATAAGGGGGTTATTGATTTTCTAATCTTGTTGATCAGTCAAATAACAGATATAGTCAGTTTGTCGAGAATAAACTGGCTTCTCGCTTCATTTCTATGTTAATTACAGCAATGACTATCTATTCTATCTGGGTTTTGTATCAAACTTTGTTGATAAACATCGTCGCAATCGAGCTGGACATTTATAATATTAAGAAATATATTTGTTGAATTTTAGAGTTCAATGAAAAGCATGACAGAGTGAGACAAGGCAGAACAAAAAGTCTGATTGGGAAGACATTTTGGTCGTTCCCTACAAAAGAATCGTTTATTGAAGAATCTGCCATTAAGAAATCATCATGATAATTTTCTTACATCTAGTTTGAAAGAATCTGCCATTAAGAAATCATCATGATAATTTTCTTACATCTAGTTTGATGGGTCAGCAGCAAAGACAGATGTGATGCTTTAAAAACGAACATAGAGACCTCGATATTTTGAATAAAAGCAAAATTTTGTGCGACGCGACATATCATCATAGTGTACAACTTTCTGAACGGTTGAAACGAAAAATATAATTCGAGTTAATAAATAGGAAAAATTATGGGGCGAATCATTTGACTAACTTTCCTTTTTTTGCCTTGATTTACTGCGTGATAAGATTTGATTCAGCTTTGCTTCTTAAACAAGTGGATAGATGGACATGAAATTCTCATCAAACATCACTTCGATGTTTTGCCTAAACTAACTCTCGAGAAATTTCCAGATCTTTCTTTTTATCCAATAATTTGGATACGATTATTCCGCAAATATCCCAAACTAAATATCTGTAAAGACAATGACGTAACCATAGAATCTCATCCATTTTTTCGTTATAATCTAAAATTACAAAGTGCCAATATCGAAATGGTGTAGCATAGTGTAACATATTAACACATAATGTAATTATGATGTGACGCTTTTGAATTTTATTGATAAATTCATTAACGGGCAAAAAGATAAAATTTAGTGATTTTAAGCGATTCTAATAAAGATGAAAAACAATGATCAACAATGAAACACTGAAATTGTTGCAACTGAAGTAATAAAAAATAAAATGCTTAAATTGAGTGTAATTTTGCAAATTTTGAATATGGCTACACTGCAATATAGCAATTTTCTATTAATAAAGAATGCATTAACAGTTGACTTCTACCTTGATTGTTTGGTATTGTTAGGAAGTTCATTGATTATATTCCCCGCTGCCAATTTCTCCTAATTTTTTGCATAGTTGGATTTAATGCAGACTTGTATCTTGACAGATTTTTTCTGCAAAACAAGAGCTTTGTGTTGTATGAGAAGGCATAAATAATTGCTTGAGTTTATGAAAATTTGGAAAGGATTTGTCGGAACGCTTAGAACTTTTAGTATTATTTTTTGTAAAAAAAAAAATAAATGCAAAATCATAAATATATTCCAAAAGATATTTCCTTCCATCAAAGGAAAATATGAGGATATTTACATGTTGCAAATAATTCGTCCGAGTGAATGAGGTTTTAGAGATATTACTAAATTAAAAATTAGCCTGTAGTAGCACCACGCCTTATTTGATTTCTGAAAAAAATAATACATTAAATAAATCATTAATATTCTAATAAATGTCTGAAAGAGATGAGCTAGACATAATGATTCTGCTTTAAGGATTCGATTGTTTTCTAAGACGAAACGAATCCCTTAACTAAAATTTGGAATTCAGAACTTCAAAAAATCAAAAGAGAAAGCTTTATTTATTCTTATCTTTCATTACATAAATAAATCTGAATGTATAGTTCTGGAGTTACGTTCATAAAATAAAGATATTAAGTGAGAATTCAATGCGCAGGAGAGTTTTCCTCCGCAAAATTCTAACTTCAACTCAAAATTCATAAATTTGTAATTATTTTTTTCGTTTGCCATACAATCACTCGAAAATCGAGAGCGCCATAAATTTTTGAATTCACTGTTAGATAGCTAGGTATCGCAAACGTGATTTCCAGAAAGAAGTGAGTGATGAAGGAATAAAGTTTGAAATAATGCTCAAGATTCATCTGCATATGGTCTTCGTTTCACTTCTTAAATTCTAAATGATTGCTTCCAGCACGGAAAAATTCCTTACTTCATTCATTTTGCTGTTAAATAGTTATAAAAGGAAAAAAAAATTACAAATTATGCTTCCACCTTTTTCTATTTTTTCTCTCTGATTTTTCTAAAAAAGAATGCGTCTTTCATAATCGCTTTTCTGTTTCGCTGTTTGTTCACGAAAGAGTTTAGCGCTTTTTGAGGCTCTTTTCTCCAATTACGAAAATTTTACTATTGGAAAAAAGTTTTAAAGATTTGCGATTCACTAAATGAGGTAATTATAAGTACTCAATTATTTTAAATAATTTAAGTAATTGAACATATTTTAGAGCTAATTTTAGCTTTCGTTTTTCTTGCATTCTTCTTATCTTTTATTTTACTAAGCCATTGTAGCGAACTGTTTTCTTGTTGTTCCTGCTGTAATCGAATTGTTCTAATCATTTCTTCCATAAATTTTAAAGTTTCATCATAGTTCGGTATCGTTATGGATAAAGACTTGCAATACGTTCCAAATAAATCTGCTGCATTCTGGCTCTGAAAATCTAAAAGTCATGCTTCCAGAAGCATTACAGCAGACATTATCACAACCATTATCATTATCATTATTATATTTATTCTTTTTCTGATTTTCCAATGATTCATTCTTAAATTATTAATATAGAACAGATTTCCCTCACATAGCACCGATCTCAAAAGGATCGATATCGAGTAGGGCCTTACCGTTAAGGTTTTTTTTTTCGCTTCTTCATGGAGATCGCTAAAAGACTTAACATTCTGCATCTATCCGCATAGTAAGAATTATAAATTTTTTGATGTCAAACTGTTTGTCATTTACATTTGTCATTACCATTTACAATCCGTCATTTGTCACAATCTTTCATTATAATTTGTCATTTGTCACTTGCAAGCTTTCATTACAATTTTGTCGATTGACAGTGGATCATTCAATTAGACTCTGAGCAGTTTCCTTCTAACTCATTTTAAAAATAAGTCGTTCAAAAAAAAAATCTTCCATTACACAGGAATTTCTGTTAGTATTTCAAATTTGTGGAAAGCAAATTGTTGATCTGTCATTGCTGAAGCTTATGTTTTTACTTTTAAACTTCTCTTCCACTTAATATCCAATTATTGCAAAATAAACCTACAACATAACGTTAGACTGTTATCCTAAGCTAATTATTCTCATGACTAGTTAATTTTTAACTTTGGCTGATCGAGTTAGAAGTTAAAATTGATAAATCTGAGATGTTGGAGTTCAAAGCTCTTCCAGCATTATTTTAGTTCAACTGGTCTTTCATATCAACATAATTGTTTTCACCATTTCTACACTTTTGAAAGATTATTGAGACTATTGGCGCTTAGCTAATCTCGTGATTGCTGAACACAGAGTCGTTTTTGAAGCAGAAAGGTTGTTTTTCGTTGACGTTTTTCATCACTTTCAGCCAAGCTCGAAATCCTCAAGTCTGGTTGCACATCGCTCTGCACGCATTTGAGCCTTTCTTTATCTTCTTAATCGTCGTATTTTTTCTGCTTTGCGAGTACGGCGACCTGTTCTGATCTTCCGCGAGGCAATATTTAGATGAACTAAAACAGATCGACTGCACCCGAACTGTCCTCGAAATTATTTGAGAATATCCAAGCAAATTGATCACTGGATTATCCTTTCCTTTATCACTTGTAGAAAAGAATAGAATTCCTTACTGTCCATATGCTGCTATTGCTAGTCGATCTGTATCGTTGCAAAACTGTAGCTGTGTCGGTGTAGAAACTCTGAATTGAACCGTATGTCGAACTCGCATTGCTGTGGAACTTAAACTGATTCTGCTCTAAAATCTAAATTTCAGGCTCCTCATCCTTTCCTGTTCTTCAACATATCGCCTTATGATTGGTTAATTCGACTTTGTTAATCTGTTAATCAGTTAATCATGTTAATCAGAGCAATTATCTGTTCATCATGTTAATCAAAGCAATTATCTGTTAATTATCTGTTAATCAGAGCGTTTTGGTGGGAAACATGTTTATTCTTGCGAAGACTAAAAAAAAGTAAATATATATATATGGAAACACGGATCTATTTAAGTGCAACATTATGTCAAAATTTTAAATCAAACGGTGAAGAACTTGGGACATTGTGTGAAAACAATATCTTTACATTTGCATTTTTATTTACTATTATTATTATCAAAAATTGGCGAAATTACAGCACATTTTGAATTGCTCCAAGCAAGGAAATTCTAACCTGCAATTTCGTTAAATCCGAACTAGGTTTTATCATAGCAGCACCTTCGACCATCAGCGGAAATGAATTCGATTTATATTTTTGAGATGTCGATGCATATGTTGGCTCAGAGCTCCGTTCGTCTATATCCTCATTTGCAATTAAAAGTATCGGTGGCTGTAATCGCATTTTACAAATATTTTAATCTATAACACTGGTTTTTCAGATTAAAAAATATAGATTAAAAATACAGTTTAAAAAAAGTTGCGAAAAAAAAGTTTAAAAAAAGTTGAGAAAATGGATTCAAAAGCATTATCCCATTAAAAAACGATTTGCTGGCAAAACTCTGAAATTTATGGAAAACTAGCGTTTGGAATTACTGTTTGGTTTCATGGCCATCTTTTTCTGAAAGTATTTTATATCGTCAAATGTCTCCTCTGTATTGCGTAAAAAAATACAGCTTGTTATCATAAATGAAAAATATTGAAGCATTATTTTCCTGTCGAGAAAATTAGTAATATGCAGTTTTTTAAATATCTAAAAATCTTCTTTATAGTTAAAGAAGATTCTTTCTATAAATTAAGCTAAAAAATAGCTTGATTCTAACATTCAGTTTAGAGGAGCATAGCTTCATTCATTGATATGTTCAGTTTTTCAAACAAACAACTGAGTATATCAACAAAGTAAGCTTTATTTTTCTAAACTGGGTATTTAAGTAAATTGACCATGAACTTATGAAGTCTTCTGAACGAATTTTTAAAGAGTTTCTTTTCACCACTAAATTCCATTGAAGAATTCCTGTACCATCAAGTAGTTAAAAGTTAATTTCCTAACCTAAGCCTTATACATATAGCTATCACAACCCTGAATACACTGATATACCTTAACTTTATTCTCTATGGTTTGAAAATCAGGCGCCATATCACATAATTGATTGATCGAAGATTGCGATGAGGCCTTATAAAATAGTATTACACCGTGTGCCTTCCGAATTGACATTTGTCGTGCTCCTGTATGTTCCTAAAATTCCAATTTACTTCAACATTTGGCATTTTTTGGTAGTTTCATGACTTTTTAAAATCCAAAAAGTAAATTTTATTTTAAACTCCTCAACTATCCGCTTAAAGAATATGTTTACCAAGCCTGGATCAATCAGTTCAACAATGGCTTCTGAACCATCAACAAAATAGGTTAAGTAATGGATATCTTGGTAGATAATGTGTTTTTCGCACCGCATTGCTGTCGATTTGATCTTCTCCAGCTTTAACCGGAAAATTTGAGATAAGTAAAAGAAAATATTGGTGTAAATAAAGTTCATTTGAGTAACACTACCATGTAATTTATCTTGAATTGATCCCAGTAAAACTGCAAGTATTGTTGTTGTCAACTTCACAGTGTACTATAGTGAACAAAAACTGATTCGAAAGACAATCATTTCGCTAAAAATTTATTGCAAATGCAAAAAAGTTGAAAATTTCACCAATGCTTCTTTTTGAGCTGAACCAATGAAAACGATCGTTAATTTTGAATTGTGAGCCATCCGATAACTTCGATGAGTATGAATAAACAAGCAAATCAATATATGATTAAATAAGCGAACCAATAAATACTATCTATTCAACTTGTACGGTTTCCTAAAATTATTGGTTTGAGTTATTTTCCTTCCACATTAGAAAAGTTTTGTTAAACTTATTAGATGTTTCTAAAGTGATTGATATTTTTTGGAAATTTTGAAAAAAAGTAGATGAACGAATAAATGAACGTAAAAAAAGTCCTTTGTGACACTATATCGTGTTAGATAATTGTTTCATAAAAACGTTTCATACAATAGAAAAACAGAAAAAGTTCAGCATATTGGGTACTTAATTTTGAGAAAGTGTGAAATTTCTGAAATTTCATTGATTCCTGCCAAACATAGAAGAAGTTCGAGATTGATCAAGATCATATGTGAGAGGACCAGAATATGTCAGATATTATGCCTTCAGCTGAGAAGAAAAATCCGATAATACTTAGAAGTAGAAATTCTCTATTTTTTTTAACAACAAATGACTTTTTTCATAATTCCAGTTCTCAGGTTTCGACAATTATCAAAGAATAGGATTGAGCATATGACTGACGTTTGCTGTAGTCATTACTGGATTCATGTGAATAAGTAGACTTTGTAAGTCACAACGTTGATGAAATTTGAAAATCATATGACCTATAAAGATCATGGAAAGTTTGTTTGAGAAATGAGGGCAAAGATTTTATTGGAAACAATAAGATGACACGGAAAGTAAGCAAATATAGTACGCTTTCATTTTCCATGAGAATATATTTTAAAGCTGAAGAAATAGAGTAATAATGTAGGTAAACAGCCAATTGTTAAATCTATTTAACCAGATCTGATCAAAAATATATGCCACTAGAAAAAGATCACATGTTATTATTTTCACAAAGGGAAAATCAATAAAGTTTTTTCCTATTAGAACTAAAAGAATTAGAAAATACCTCGGGATGTTTTGACATTCATTGGAAACTTTTTCGTTTCATTATTCAAATTTTGATCGTTCACTGAACATAAATATACACATAAAAACTGATATTTTGTAATGTGAAGGAAGAAAGTGAATTAGAAAAGAACGGGCATGAAGTGTTCCATAAACTTTTTTGTAATTTTGCTCATATGTAACATAAAAGCAAAATAAATGACAAAATATTCAGAAATCTACCAAAGATACAGGAATCAAAAT
The DNA here is from genome assembly GCA_002249935.1 of Onchocerca flexuosa. Lineage (NCBI taxonomy): Eukaryota > Metazoa > Nematoda > Chromadorea > Rhabditida > Onchocercidae > Onchocerca > Onchocerca flexuosa. Next base: position 16,346 of record KZ271558.1, read on the forward strand.
GAAACTTAATATTAAGTGACATATAAAAAGAAAAAAAGGCGGAAACCTCATGAAAGAATAGAGAGTTCAAGAACTGATCGATATTCAATTGATGATATTTAAAGTTGCTTAGGGTCAATGCAAAGCAATAAGCTGGTACTGAATATTTCAGTTTCCGACTAGTTTTTCCCCAGAATTCATAATTTATGTAATTGATAGAAAGTAGATTTCGAAATGACAATGTTTTTGGAGAATCGCTATCAGTTTATTGATAATCTGTTGTGTAATTTGCAAAATATTCCGCTGACTTATTTTAAAAGTTGTTAATTATAATGAAGTGGCTGCTTTTGCTAAGAAATATCGCCATTAATTGATGCAATTTTCCCACAAAAAAAAAAAATATCACACAGAATGCCGTGGAAAAGAAGTAGAATACAAAGAATTTATAGCACATAAATTATACTAATCGAAATAACTACTGCTGCCATAAACTGAATATTTAATAAAAAAAATTAATTCCGATTAATTTCGAAACTAAAAAATTAATTTCGACAAAGCTAGTCGATCATTTAGTGTAGAAGTAATTCAAAAGTATATACTATTTATGTCAAAGGAAAAATTTGGGGTGAGCATTATTTTAAATTCAGTATGAGATATTTTATACTAAGCATTTTTAAAAGTCAGTATGAGATATTTTCAATTATAGACACCAGTAAGGTTTCTGGAGAAAAAACCGCTGATACACCTATAGAAGTAGATCTCCTAGTGATAATTTAAATATGTGAGGTTGCTGTAAATAAACTTTCTTAAAGGGTCATTACAAAAGTCGTGTAATGCCTATTACCAAGCACTTCGCTTAATTCACTCGATTATTATACGAATAAAAATATAAATGTTCGTCGTGGCTTTTGATATAACGTTGCTAGTTCTTCATTATCTAGACCGGCCAAGCGGAGCTTGGCCAGGTAGAACTAGTGTCGGGAAAATTTTGTCTCGTGGCACGTACAATCTCAAACTTGGGTAATTAAACCTTTATCATAAGGAAAACTTGATGACGCAAAACACGACAATCACAAACATTGCAACAATAAAGCATGAATATTACAAATGTTATGTCAATAAGACATGATAAAATTAATGGCGAAATTACTAATATTATAAATGAGTAGTGAGGAAAATTTAGGTAATTGAGGCGTAGAAACCAGCCGCTCGTGAGCATGGATAAATTTGAAAATGGTAAAAAAAGGAAGGGTTAATAATGCATACATATGTTCCTTTGTTAGCGCAGTGAAGCTGGGTTATTTACTTTCAAAAATGAATACAGCTGGAGAAATGTTACTCCTAATTTGCATTACGAAGAAAGAATCACTTTCCAGTGTTCAGTTGTTCTGACAGTTAGTAAGTGTAGAATCTAATAGCTAATAGCTCAGGAATTCCTTAAATATCAATGTATTATATTATTCGTTTGAATTTTAGAAAAAAAAAAAAGTGTGTCTCGTCTCTTCGATATTATCTCGTTTTTGCCAATACCAGACAAGATGAAATGCTCATATCGATGAGAAATTAAATGGTCCAACCTGAAGAGGTCTCGTAGGCGACTATTTCGTGCTTAGGATATTGCCTAAAGTAAAAAGCAAGTGATAAATATTTTATATTACAAAAGTGAAAAGTAACATTCCGTCGTAACTGCTAATGTGAAATTTAATTCGAAATCTGCGCACTTAGGATATTGCCCAAAGAGCAGTTTATAATCAGGATAATAAAACACTTGTTTTTTTGTACAGAGAACAAAGATTTACCACAAACAACTCGTGTTAAAGGATTTGATTGACTAACAATAATGGGAGGCGAATTAGCTACACTTTTTTCCGATAATGATTCATGAAATTTCAAGAAAACAGAAGGAAAGAACAAATGAACCAAAGTGGTCGGTTATGAATGAATAACACCGATAGCAAGTATTGATTAAATCGAATTTATATTATTTTAATTCATATCTATCTTTTTTATATTTTTACTTTCATTTAATTTTGTTTAATTTAATATTTCCAATTGTGTTTCATCTGAGTGATTTCTTCGATATCACTCTTTTATGTATTACATATTAGATCGTTTAGCAAATTGAATCTCGCAGAATCTAATAATAGTGCTGATAAGTACATGTTGGCGCTGGTCGATTAATATGAGTACTAATTGACATGATATAAATAAATGGATGGAAATGAATTACAAAAAAGTCATGGGTTATGATCGTTATGATTGAAATAATCTTTCATTTATGCAGAAATATTTCCAAAAATTTTCCACTTTCGAAAAGTTGATGTTTAGACAAGCACTTCTGTTTCAGACTGTGCGTACTGCTTTCATAATTTGGTTCCTAGATGTAGTTGTTGTTCTTGGAAAACTTCTTTAATATTTTGATTTAATTTTTATTTTTTAACTAATCAAACTATTAACACTTCTTTTAAATTCTTTATGATAACTACTTCCTCAGCTCCTATTCACCATATGGAATATTTCGGATTAAAAAAAAAAAAAATTATATCAGATTTTCGATATTTTATGAAAAAGTGATGCGATTTTTTAACTGATTTTTTTCAAGAAATCAGTCTTAAATCATCACAAAATCTAACATGACTATAATTGATTAATTATTATCTTAAATTTTACTTTTCTACTGAGAGCCATAGAAGTACGATTATTTCCGAGACAAAATCTTCCGATAATTAAAATTCTTCAAAGGCAGATTTGGGTGAATTCAAGTTGGTGAGGAATTTGAGTCCATTGATAGTGATATTTGATAAGACAGGGGATATTTGATAAACAGAAAGCTGCATCAATATGAGGAGAAGAAAAGGAGCTTTTTGTTGAAAAGGAAAAGTACAGTGGTGTCGCCACGGTTACTCGTTGTTTACAATCAGCTCTATGTCTAATTGCTATGAAAAGCATATTTTTCCTCCAACAATTATTTCTCGTATTTATAAATAACAGCTATTTTTATTTCGCGCATACTTATTGATTATTTGAATTGTGAGAAAATCTTAAAAAAGATTCTTCGTTTAAATGAAAAAAACTGAGGAACAATCAATTAGCTTCACCAGAAATCAGAAAGATCATCAAACTTAATTTCCCATTTCAATAGGCTCATCATGTGAAATGATAAATGTAAGCAAACACTATTGACGGTAATTGTGGGACTAAATTTTCATCTTAGCCAAGACAGAACGGCTGCGGTCACATCATAATTGCAATACGTGACGTAGTTCGTGGAAGTGCGCGATAGCAAGGTAGCCGTTGTATGAGGAGGTCGGGGGGACGCAAAGAAGGTAGGGGATTTCACGTAGCGTGGCATTTTGACAGTTTAGGAAGTGAGTAAATTAGATGTAATGACCTGATAACTTTAAAGCGTAATTTTGCTTTTGAAATACCATTGAAGACATTAAAACAATCATGATTACTTCTGATAGTTCGTGAAAGGCGGAAAATTTGATGTGGAATTCTTAAATTTCTTCATTTCTCATATGTATCTATTTTCAAGAAACAATGGATAATTAAGATGAGCGAAGTGTTAATGATGCGTTCCTCAGATATGGGTGATGAAAACAATATTAATCCGATCACTTCTGTGATTATCGTTGCTGATAAAAATCGATGTCCGCGCGGATTCACTCCGGTATGTGAGTTGTTTTCGATTTAGTTAATACATTGCCTTTAAATTAGAGGCAAATGTGAACTATTTTTATATTTTTTCGCCAAGTTACTACTAACGGATTGTCTGGAATAGTTTAGTTTTTATTATCAAAAATCTCTCATTACAATTCTTTGTAACATGGATTTGATAAAATGTTTAAGTTGCATTTTGTTAAATTTAATTTTAATCAATCAGGCATATTTTAGTATAACATATAGATTAGTTCTATATTTTATTGAATCTAAAAAAGAAACGATTATGCTCATGCTTTAAATGCTGTTGTATATTTTAGACCTAGAAAACCTGAACGTTGTCTAGATTCATTCGATAAAATTAACATCCGTGATTTAAACCAACGTCCGTGATTAAATCATAGACATTGGTTCCATCAAATGAATCTAGGTAACTTTTAGATTTTCTAATTCTAAAATTCATAATTCGCACTTAAATCATGAACTTTGTTCATTTTTTCATTTCTTTTCACAGAAATACCATGATATTCATTAAACAGTGACATTTTACCTCTATGAATTTGTTTTAGTAAATTTTTTATGCATTAAATTTGTTATTTCTGCTCAGTTTGACTTCAGATTACAAGGACATTCGATGAACAGAATGATGCCGATTTGTGGAGAGAAAGCTCATTCACTTTTTTTAGTCGACCTGTACGATATTTGGCAATCAGCAGAGATACTCCTCAAAACACAGTATGTTTCAAAATTTAAAATTCCAAATAGGAATTGATATTCGATTGCGATTTTTGTTTCTGTCATTAGTGATTCTTAAAAAATTTCAAAATTCATATTATTTTCTTGGAAATCGATTTGGTCATAAGTTTTTTTTTTCTCAGTTTTTTAATTCGGGATTTTATATTTGTATTATGAAAGTCTTACGTGCTTTTATCTAATACATCATAGATGAACTGAAATTCTTACATTCTTTTTTTGAGGTTGGTACGCATGTAGTGACTGATTTATGTGTCGTTAAGGACTCCGACCCTATTCCTATGGGTTTTATCGCGATTGATTATACAGCAGACTCAAGTAAGTTAATAATACAAAAACCACATTTAGTTCAGTTCGATTTTTGCAAAGATATTATTAAAATGGATTTTAGTTTATTATTGCTATTTTTATAATGTCGGTTTTTCTTATTTTTAAGTAGGCTAAACAGATGGTTTGCAAGTATTCTAGTTCTGTTTTGAATTTTTTCATTGAACCAGGGAAATTTTCCTAAGCAGTGCAAAACAGTAAATGATGCCTCTTCCATAGGTACTATTCGATTTTTTTATTTTTTTCAAAAAAAAAATGTTTCAGATATTTTATATTTGTAGAAATGTTAGATTAATCTTTATTTTTGTTCTTCGCTTTTTATTCGTAAGATTTGCAGAAGAAAAAGCTTTACGTAAAAGATATCTTTGTGTGCGCACGGTGGCTCGAGATGCTGTTGTTGATGCCGTTGGAGAAATTATTTTGTTAAGTAAGATGAGAAAGCCACCCAAGAATTATTCGTCTGCTGGGTTTGATTAATCTTTGATTATTTACTCTTCCTCTGTTTTCGAAAATATGTTCGAAAATATCGTTAGAAGAAAATTATACTGTTTAACAGGGTTCATCAGTGGATGATTCAGAAATTTTTGATCATGTTTTTTACATTATATTCACTACTTGAATGAGTAGCTGCTAACGAAATATCCTTTGAGTTTTGATTGATTAAGATATTGTTGGTATAACATAATTCTGCATTCAAATTTGTTAGAAATGTTCGAGCATTTTTAGGCGACATTAGATATTGCTTTTTGGGAATATGAGTCTACCAATATTATTGTTTAGAAGGAATCTTTATTAGACAAAATAAAGCAAATTTTTATTACACAAAATGTTTATTATTATACAAATCTTTATTACATTTGACTACATATTGTGGGGGGTATAGTTCTGTAGAGGATTGTAGAGTTTGGAACTGGAGCTCAGATTTCCTTATTTCTATCTATTTTATTAATCTATTCAATAAAAATCGCATTACATTGGTAATTTCTATTAGTTTTAATATATGATACATACACCGTTTGAAGCATACTAAAAGTCCAGACTTTTCTATTTCGATTTTTCGATTTCAGTGAAGTAGATGGTATTTTGATATGTTTCAAACACATTGTAATTCCATCATCATTTGGCATTACAATACCTCGTAGCAGATCGTAAGTTGTTATCAGTTCGATATTTTAATCTATTTTTAGCAAGTGCAAAGTTTCAAATATTTGAATTTCCAAAATACGTAGAAAGATCTATGAATTTAGCGTCGACTCCAGCCATTTATTATCATATTTTCTTAATAGTCCTGTCTTTGCTTTCATTTTTCTTTCTCTCTCACTTAATAACTCTTACTAGTTCCAGTTCAAAAAACAAGTCTTTTTTTAATTAAGTTTCAAGCCAAAATATAATTTTGAAACGTGCTGTTTTACAGTACAACTTCTATGTTATATCCATCCGTCGGAAATGATGATTTTCGACATTCCAATCCTACATTGGACAAAACGAAGACCAACATTACAATAAATGCTTTGACTATAAAAGCGGGTGTGAAACGAGGTGTGGAAGATGTTCCCTTCAGACTAAACCCTCAAGTGGAAAGTACCTTAATTAAAAATAAGGTAAGATGTTTATGAATGTAATGGAAAATATCCAAGTTTTTGTTGAGAAGAATTTCTGTGAATATTTTTTTATCTTTTTGATTTTCTTTGAGTTCTCTGATAATTTTTGGTTTGATTTTTATGATCTCAGTTTTATTATTCTTTTCTATGGTTTATAGATTTATCATTAAAGATATCTTCGCGTCCTGATTGAGATGTAATGACACACTGTAGTCTAGTTCACATAGTACTTTTCTAGCGTATATCCCGTCACACCTTAATTTTTCCAACTTTCTTATTTCGTTATAATGTAAAATATTTAAAAGATATTGTAGAAGATTATCTGCATTTATAACAGTATATTCTTAAATTAAATTTGTGAGTTTCAAAGTTATCCGTGAATATTGTCTTTAAAGACATGAATTTAAAAAAAATTATTTTAGTTGGAGATGTTGCCGGAATTAAAGAAGTGTGATTCTGAACAGTTGGATCGTGATTACTGTTACTACTTTACTCTAGAACGGGCAATGCTTTCTAATTCCTGATTCTTGGTAGTATAGTTGCTGTATATTATTGTTAATTTCAATGTTAAGATATTTGCACGTTTTATCATGTAAGGAAAAGCTGGTCGATAAATCATTATATCGCACCTTTAGTTTTTTAATTTTAGTGAAGTTTTATGTCATCATGAACCTGCTCTGTGTTCTAATAGCGAAATTGAAAGCCTTCTTGACTTGATGTTTCTTATAACAACTTTCTCCTTGAATTTGATTTTTGAATTCCGAAATTCCTTATGAAATGCAAGTTCATGGTATTTTTCGAAATTTATTGAAAATCATTATTTTTCTAAACTGTATTGCTTTAGTATCTTGCTTTATGTGTTATCTACTGGTAATTTATTTGTTTGCAACTCAAGACACTTTCATTTTAAGTAAATTTGTAATCATTTTTGATTGCTTAAAATTAAGCCAGCTTTGATGAACTAGAGAAAAAATGTATTGAACTAAGCAAGATTGATATAAATAAAGGAGAGTCCAAAAACATGAAAAGTTTAAACAGAGCTTACCAAGTAATAAGGTCCCCACTAAAGTCGAGCATTTACTTGATCTTTTTGGCGTGAAAAGCCAAGAGAATCATATAAATTCCAAGATATCAAATGAATCAATAGAAATAAGAGAGTATTTGTTAGATTGCGATGACCTGTAGTTTGCAAATAAGATAATTGGTGAAAAGATGAAAGACTGCACTAAAGACCTACTTAATGCTTTTGAAAAAAATTTCTGATGAAGCTGTAATGCAAGTTTTAAGATTATTGAGGTATCTATGTAAGTCATTTGAGAGAGTGAAGAAAAGTGCGGCCAATCCAAGTTTTTAACCTAGTACTTGATTGAATGAAGCAAAAAAAAGATAAGCACAAGCGGGAGCTTGCATTAGTTAATAAAGAAAGCATTGAAAATAAGAAGAAAAAGGAGTTTTTTTTGGATAAGGTCATTTCCTACTTTGTATTTCATCTCTACAGTTTTTGCCATCTTTGTAAATGCATTTATTTCTGTAAATGATTAAAATCAGAATACTAACTGATTTTTCTAAAAGTTGCTCACTTTCCTCTTCCACCGTAACAGGTCACCTAAATGACTAAATAAATCCTTGATTTTAGTTACTGTTTCATTCGCAACTTTCTTATTTGTTTTGAGGTAATTTTTTACATTTCCCTTCCCTTGAAGGCACTAGTTTTCTGAGCATACAAGGTTTTGCTCACATATCAATCATTTCCCCAAGTCTTGATGTGCCCTGGTCGTACAGTATGTCAGATTTTGTTTCTCCAGACGGAGGAGCGATTTTATTCTTTACAACTTTTACACTCATTTCACTGCCTCATATTTTCCTCATTCTTTATTACATTAACCTTTCTTACATCAATCATAAAATTTCAATGCATTCCTATCTGTGGTAGCTTCAGGATTCCCATGTACTACCCCTATTTTGATGCGAATTTGGTTAATAAATATTAATATGCAGTTTGCTTTTGAAACCACAAAAGAACAAGGTTTTTGCTGAACATTTTTTTTTTTTTTTAAACTTGCTAATCTACTTACCATGTCATCAAAAAACTCTATTCACTGTTGACCTTTTCACTTTTGCACAGATCTTTGATCTTACTGATATTTCTCTTCGTACATTGCTACTTTAAACTACTCTTTCACTTCAATAGGCAGATAACAAACTACGTCATTTACTACATCGACAAAAAAAACTTGCACTCCGACTATCTGCTATATTATGACCTTCTCTACTAAAAATGATGCTAAAATCAAAGGAAGAGCTCGATGGACTGCCAAAAATAAAATATGATACTGTTCATTTCAGATATAATACTGGTTGCCTTTTCTAAAAAAATGTTTTTGGTTAGTTATGATCGTATAAGCAAACGTCTAAACCAGATTAAATTCTGGTAAAATTTCGAAATTTTTATTACTCTGTTTGAGGTTTCTGCATATTACCTGTCCCATGCTTCATACAAGTAAAGACTTTTAGTTCAACGAAGGAAAGATACTTTGCAAAGGAGATGGCTGACATAAATGAGAAGTATATTGAATAATATGGCGAAAAGAAACGAAATTTGGATTGATTATCTTACTTTGTCAGTTGTGCAGTATCAAATGTTTGTAATAATTATGTTTTATGCTATGCTTTGGTGATTATTTACCATTCACTTCGTCACATTCATTAAAATAGTAACTATCATTATACATTTCCTCTATAAATTTTGTCTGATCAATAAAAATTGTATATTATGTTTATGAATGGGAAAATACAAAATAGTCAAAAAAAATCATAAAAATTTCTTGTGATCAGACAGAGTGAGAATTTCCTTTTACTGGATTTTCTTGGATAGTCTCTGTGAATTGATCGCGCGAATGGATTAGGAAAGAACCTAAATTTGAAATTGTCTCTTTGTATTTCACTGTAATTAATTGCTGATTTTCCGGAAAAAAAGTATCTAAATTATTTGGAAATAAAATAACTGAAATTAATGGCGATTGAGATAGTTTTCGAATGTGGATAGTAAGTCTGTTTGCAAATCCGAAGAAGGAGGAAAATGTTTTTACAATAAATCAGAAATGCAAAATTTGACAAAATTTCTGTTATTGATTCGGCATGAAAAGATTTCCTTCTTATACAGTTTGTTCACATAAATTTAAAATCATATTTTGATTCAGTTCTGGAAGAACTTTAAGCTGAGGACAATTTACTCCATCTTATAAATTTCTGGGTTGGAAATCTAATACTTTGTTTATTCTATACTAAACCAGTGACTTTGAATCCTATATTAGCTGGGACATAATTTAAGGCGATGAAAATCGAAATATTGCACTTCCCGAAAGTTAGAACAAGGTTCAGAGATATTTTTTGACTTTGATAACTCTTTTGGGGATTCCTTTTATAATAGGGTATGCAAGTAGTGGAATAACATTTATAAATACAGAAGGAAATAGGCATAAGTACGAAATTCTGTGAATTTAATCTTTGAAGAGTAATTTTTGCATGAATAAACTCAAATTTGAGGCATGAAATGATAGCAAAACATAATAAGAAATGGGTTAATAACAGGAAACTTTTGGTAATAAAATTTCAGAACGACGATATTCACAGTTTGAAATTAATATTTGATGATGTTTGCTGGAGCAAAATTATTGCGATTCACAAATCTGACTAACTCCATATCACCTATTAGTTCCAATTCGTTTTTAATGAATTTTAATCAAAATTTATTTTAGATAAATAGGTTTATTTAAGCTTTTACATTTTTCCTCACAAACATGAAACAGTAGAGCGATTCAGCGATTCATACGTTTTCGAGTAACATCAGTCGAATACAGATGTTACGTATCGATGTGACGTACTGCCGTGCTGCATTCCACTAACCGGAAATATATCTGCGACACATTCGCCATCCACTTCATGTAAATGTACATAAATGTTGTAATAGCTGACCAATGCATCCAAATTGAAAAACCATGGCGCCAATGAATCACCATAATCTACCTGTACAGCCAGCATTTTTGAAGTTTTGCAATAAAATCGAATAGTATTTTTTAATTAAAGAAAAACAAAATCGATGTAATATTTAGTAACTAAATGAATTCAGCTCTCAAAAATCGGAAAAGACAAGAAAATTCAACCGACAATTGCAGGAATAGGTCGTGCTTTACTTACAATTGCTTCTTAATGAAGCTTATCGTTTTGTAAAAGCTTCACATAGAAGAAAACGCACTAAAAAGCTTGTAGTTTCATGATTAAGAAAAAATATCTAGCATTGGAAATAAAAAGAAAAAAGCGTTATATCTTATTTTGTTTGGATAGAAAATATAAGCAAAGCTTTTCTAATTAAAATTCAAAACGTAGCGAGATTAGCAAGAGACTGGCAAAAATTATAAACTTGATCAGAACTATGTCTTTTAATCTTTGTATTTTTGATCTTTTTGAGCTTTTTTCAAAATTATTACTTGAACTAACGTATTTTTTTCATAAAAATGATAAAGAACTATGATTCCGAATTTCTCGCTGGAAATAACTAACTTGGAGATTATTAAGCATAACTTTGGATCTTGCTTTTGAATAATCCAAATGTTGCTTATATTGTTTGATTGGATAATGACTAAAAGAATTTTTAGTTAAGTACAGTTTAAAACTATGGACACTTATAAACCAATTCCCAATGATTTCCATAATGAAATATCAATATAAATTTGAAGATAACCTTTTCGGTACTTTTTTATTAAATCCTATTTTTAGCTGATTAGTACTATTTCCAATTAATTAATATCTGTTTAACAAGAAATCTTTTAATATTCCTCCAAAAAATGATAAAAATGAAATCTTCTGCAAGTAGAATAGCGAAGCTCAGTTATGGAGCTCGTTTATTAATAACGCTCCATATGTTTTTAATGCGATTTTCAGTCAAAAATCAAGTTCTTCTAAATTGTAGGATTGATATTGTTGGTTTTGATTGCACTATTTCCCCGAAGACTGTTGTTGTTAATGGTGCTTCAAATGTATTTAAATTTTTAAAATTTTTAGAAGTGTATTAATTTATTTACATATGAAAACAATATAAAGTCATACTATGTGTGCCCTGTGCTACTCCGGTAGATAATATAAAGGCCAAGTGATGGTGATACGTTGTTTAGTGATTCAATTTTTGGCATCTGAAAGAAGTTAAACATGGATAAATTAGTCTAATTAATCAGGTTAGCTTAATTTTCTTATAACATAATATTGCAAAAAAAAGAAATCCATAGATTATACATACCATATGGTATAATTTGAATGAAGCTGGCTTGATAACATATTCTTCAGCTCGCTTTGCGGTCATTATTCCAATGTAGGCTTCTACGGATGGTGGAACTTCTACGGAACAGTATGCCCGTGCTGTCCATAATACCTCTTCTGCGGACATCGGAACCAGAATTATACTAGAATCCGTCCTGAAATAGAGCAGATTTGTGATGTGAAGTTAATTCATGGAAATGCAGCAAAGTTACTTTGCAAAGTAGCAATACTTATCATAGAGTTAGTGATGTGTAACGCTTCATGAAAAGTTAGTAATTGAAAAGCTTACGGATGCATCATTTCATATTCGTTATATTTTTCTTTTGGGAAGATTCGCTGCTTCACTTGACCTAAGGATGGTGCATCCAGAGTTCTAGATCGAGATAGACGTTCCATTTTATGCCGAATTCGCTGCAGTGCTTTATGATAAAAAGTTATAGAAGTATGATTATCTAGAAAAGATAAAATTAATTCAATTTTAATACTGAAATTAACAGTTCGCTTTGAAAAAAAGACACGTCATAAAAATTTATCTATCGGATTCTTAAAATTTTTCATCAAAAATTAACATTAAGAATATGAAGATTCCTCGAAAATTAAAAATTTGGTTCTAACATTTAAAAAAAATTTAACATCTTGAAAAATTGAACATTTTGAAGATTTACTCGAGAATTTGAAAAATTGGAAGAAGTAGAATGAACAATAATAGCAGTATACTTTATCTTTAGCAGGAACACTCAGCAGTTCTGCACTTTCAATTTCAGCCACACTTGCAACAGGCTCAAAACTGAGGATAGAACTCGATGAATGAGGTCTGCGGAAATTCCATTTACATATTGGAATATCCAGTGCTGTAATCAATGGTATTTGAAAAATAAAGGCAATGAAAATGAGGAATCTATTCACATTTCAAGAAATGTCATTTTTTGTAATATCGTCTGAAGCATTTTTCAAGAATTCTGGATTCTTGAGCTGGAAATGAATAAGTAATGTTGTCTCAAATACTTGTGTTTTTCCAAGAAATTTGACTTTCCCATTTCTGGTTCTTCATAAATTTAATCTATCTGATGAATTCACAAATACATCCTAACAACAACTTCAGTACATTTAATTTCCATGATACTAATGATGAATATAACTATTAATTAAAGATATCTAAATTTTGCCGACAAAAGTCATTTTTTGAGAAATGGTGAATACCTTCACGTTCAACCTTTCTGCCCAAATTGTACGAGATATCATCATAGATATGTGGCTCAGATTTCTTAGAAATGCTTTTGCGACCAGAATCTATGAAACTATACGAGCCTGATGAGGAGTTACGGTCAACTTCCTTCTTTTCCTGAACTCTTCCTCAACATTTAAAATTTTAAGATATGCAGATGGAATTTGTGGCAAAATGCAACTTCAGTGAAAAAACTATCTTTTGATCAAAACTGACATAAATTCCAAAAAGAAAACTTGTACATCAGGAATAACTCCTTTAGAATTTCAGACTCAGATTCTGTAGTGAAAAAAACGAGGTACAGAAATAATTTGGATATCATCAATCATCTCTTTTCTTAGACCATTAATTTTAATATTATGGAAAATAGGACTTGTAACAGTTTTGATGCCATGAAGCATGGTCGACCATGTACACAGCATTGCGCTTGTCTAAACTTTTCCCGTGAATCATCGAGTTCTGTAGTCGACTGCATCGATGATAGATGTTGATCGTTTGGGTAGCTAATCATTGATTGCAAGTTCAAGAACGCTAGATTAATCTGCTGCTATCAATCAAGATTAAAAATATTTGACGATTTTCACTGATATCAAAATAAACAAAGTATTTTGAGCTGCATATCTTTCTATTTCTATGAGAAATTGATAAGAAGAGATGATGCCAGATCATAAAAAACAAAACTTAGATAATTTGGTGCCTGCTACAAAAAATGTTCAAATAACACACTAAGGGATTTACAAATTCGATATTGAATCGTGCAAAGAGTAAGAGAGATGGTACTTGCAACGTCTTTCAGAATTCCCATTTGATATAAAGAACAACCTGTAACAACTAAATGTGACCTGCGAAGCTTTGACTAAAGAAAACAATGAAGCTACGATTAATTCTGTCACTCTTTATATGCTTCATTTCAGTTTCTCCAAATTAAAATTTAAAAAAAATATGCAACTTATATCTGTCATGCTGTGAATTGCTATGATGCTTGATGAATTATAAGTGCAGTGGTACATAAAGTTAATGAAATAGTACTGATATTTCCTTCTTGCGGAATATGGACACTAATTACTAGTTTTATTGAAATTTGCAGTCTTGAGAATATTATGTAACACAAGATTATCCAAGACACTAAAATGCTAATATTGTAGGAATTTAGAATCTGAAAATAATTCATTCCAACAGCTAAAACTGAAAATTATTTCATTTACTGATATGCAAGATTTAAATGCAATAGAGAAAACAGAAGAAGTTTTAATTTCCAAATCAAAGAGTTCGTTGTGAAGGCATTCGATTTCATTACGACGTTCTAACATATCTACAAACAAACAGGGAAATAAATAAATAAATGGACTTCAAATAATGTATCATAAATCTTTCAAATTTTTTAAAGCTTCCTCTAAAAGTGAAGAGACGATAAAGTAAAAAAACAAGATATACGATTAATTGAAAAACACCAGAACTCCACTAGTCATAATTAACTGCTTTAGTTAACTACACGAGAAAAGTGTGATGAGCACTTTGAAACATCGGGATCTAAAATCAACAGATATTAAAGAGCTTCTATTTATTCTCCGGATCTTCAGATAAGAAAGTTAATATTGAGCTAACAATAACTTTTTTTTTTGTGAAATCAAACCGTATGAGAAAAAAAAAAAAAAAACTCGGCGGAGAATTTGAAATTATTCGCAGATAAAAATTTGAAAAAAGAAATGTCAACAACTGGAGGATTTTTTTCAAAAGAAAACTGTAATTTGAAGAGAAAAATAAAAGAATAAGAATGTTTCGAATTCATTTTCAATTCATTCTTGATTATTGAAATATTTAAAAATGCATCCACATCAATACTGAATAATGAACTAAAAAAGAAGCGGAAAGAAAAATACGTAATGATATATTATAGAAAACACATAGAGTAATAAATATTTATAATAAAGAAAACGATGAAAACGAAAATGTGAAATCATAGGAGGGGGGAAGGGTAGATGATAAAAGTTGAAAAGACAGAAAAGTTAATGGTGTAGTAACAATTAAATTAAAAGTTTGATCAAATAAATCAGAGCTGCATCAAGATGGCCTTATAAGTTTCTTGTATTTGTGAATTTCTCAGCAATAATGACTTAATTTAAAAGAAATTATCAATACTAGAAATTTTTTGATATTTAATTATATCAGTATTTCCGTAAAAGATTTAAGACAGCCTCTTTTTCAAGCAAATAAAAATTTGAAAGAAATCTACATCACTTTAATAAGAATCTTTTCCATGGATAGAATTGATGATCGTTCTAAATTTTTTTCCCATGCTCGACTTAAAAAAAATCTGATTACCCGCTATAGAATTCACGAATACAAAATTGCTCAAGAAGCATGATGAATGAATCTCCATTTGGATTCATTTCTTCATCGATTTTAAATTAATTTGAACATCTGTTTGAGTAAATTTCGTCATCAGTTGTTTCCGGTGATACTTGTTCGTATTATTACTGCCAGTTCTTCCTTAACTTGACTCAACTCTGAATCCCCAATGACCGCTTCTGCTGGCAGTGGATCATCACGCATTTGTGATGAGAAAAACACCAATGTACAAATTAGGAGCGCCATGGCAATCGTCTAAAATATATTTCCTTCTAAATTTCAACGTTAGGATGATTTCATTCCAGTTAAATATTTCAAAAACACCAAAGAAGAATGCAAAGCCAAAATGACATAGTCTGATGTAAATATACATATGCGAAATTAATATTCAAAGTAATGCCCCATTATTTATGATATAGTAACATTGGTCCAATTTAAAGGGAAACTGTTCCATAAGAAAAAAAAAAAAAAAAAAAAAACTTGCCTGACCAATTACACTGAAAGCAAGGAAAAGATCGGCCAAAAGCTTATTTTGATACAACATGCAGCTTCCTTGCTGAAAATTAGTAAGTGAAAAATTAGAACTTCTAAAATTCAAAAAAATTGAAATTCTTGAGTAACATACATTGCCGGAGCATACATCCAAATTGTAACGAATGCACGACACATCAAACATCCAACCAAAAAGAACTGGTGCAGGAATGGTACCAATAACTCTTACCAGAATCCATTGAATTCCAAGCGCGAAAGAACGCTCGGCATAGTCAACTGTTCTAAAGAAAAATTAGTTTACTACATTATTTTTATATATTGTAGTGTAATATTTAAAAAAAAAAAATCATTTAAACCGCTCAACAAACTTGTCCATCAACTATTTGCTTCAAGACTAAAGCAAGATTCGGAATATTTTCCAGATTTTCTGTCTTATTTTTAGAAGTATTAAAATTAATAATACCTTAACACTACTGAAATTAATGGCACTCCGAAAGCAAATGCAAAGAAACAAAACGGGGCGAACAAAGCAAGAAATCCAAATAACCCTCTGCACTTCGATTCACATAAACCATTTTTGACGGTCTTATATCCAAACTTAGTATTTTTAGGTACACACGAACAATTGTAATACATCTGAAATGAACATCAATTATTTTTTGGAAGTAAATGCCTAAGAATCTTATTTTTTTGCTATTCCTCTTGTGAAACTGATTTAGCTTTTCATGCTTATGAAGAGCAACTATAAATCTAATCTATTCTAGGAATTCTACTAAATTTTCAACTAGATTATAAATTATATTCTAAAAAATAACCTTTCTGAGCGGCTCATAATTTTCTTGGCAACCGGCGAAACATGGCGAATAGAACGAAATCTGCTTGTCATTGTAAAATTCAGCACATACTGGATGATATTCACTTGGAACACAATCACAGTGATGATTACACATGGATTTTAAAGAGGGTAGTATTTCTGTATCATTGTTATTTTCATTGGAATTTGAAACTCTGTAAAATTAATTAAATAAATAAAAAATAAAAATACTGCAGAGTAATGTAGAAAAATTAAAACTTTGGAGTTTGTGGTAGCAAGAAATTTAAAACTAAATTCTTCCCGTTAAATTTTAAGCTATATAATTTCAAATGTAACAGAATTTCTTACACTTCCTTAAAAAGTCAAAATAATATATTAATAATTGGAATATATCATCAAAATTCAAAACATTGATGAATTCTAATTTGACGAAAAATTTTTGAAAAAACTTACATATCCACTTCATAAAACTCCTCAATTCCAGCAAGCGGATCGTGATCACAGTAAACGAGATACATTGGTGATAAGACAAGCGTACACATCAACAATACTATACAAAATTTCAAAGTTTTAACACAGCTTAAACGGAACCGCTGAATGATGAAACCACTGAACATAGTACCTATTCCAGCCATTGGAACCATAATGCAACCTGAAATGACGGAATAGTTTTAGAATGGAATTTAAAAAATGAACTACAATTTCGAATCTTCGAATATAGATATGAACTATACCAATTAACATATTTGCTTTGCTTGGAGCAACACTAAATTGTCGTTCGAGATACTTTGACATGAACGTCGATGCACCTGTTATGATGAAACCTATAAATTTTGCACACATAAGTCTAAAAAATCACTGAAGCATTACACAAATATCAGATCATAGTTCTTAATGTCAAATATTTTATCCCTAACAACATTCCATTTCTCCCCTTTTTTTAAATATTTATATAAATTCCTTTTTCCCTATAAATATAAAGTTTTTAGTATGTTCTGGAAAATTCCGAAAATTTCACACCATTTTAAATTAGTTCTGACGAAATAAATGTCTCTAGCGATCGATATAATTCAAACAATATAAAAAGATCAAATACAAAACGTTTGAAATTTTCAAAAATATGAAGAAATATAAAGAGATATGAAGAATAAAAAGATGAAAATCTCCTGCCACGCCTAATTTCCACTTATAAATAGAGATGGAAATATTCATTAAATGTAAAATGATGGATCGCGTCGTGTTATTGGTTGTCGTGACTCTAATCTGGTTCACAGGACGTATTCTCACAGATAAGTGTTTTTTGAAACAAAATTTTATGAACAATTTTCTTCGTTAAAAAAAGTTAATTTGATGCAAATGTTTCTGATAACTTTAGATTTATAGTGTAAAAAAGCATTATGTCTACAAGAATTCTAGGTTCTTCTATTTCAGGAAAAAATTCTGGCACTGAAAGAACAGAATGGCAAAGAATAAATGGCAACAAAATACAAGAATCAATTTATCAAGATGGTAAACGGGAACTAATAAATAAAATGCAACGTTTTCCATGGGGTACAAACCCGCGTGAAACAAGAAACAAGAAGCAGAAAATCTTATCAGAGCACGACGACCGAAATAATAGGCAATATGGAATACGCAGCATATACAAATTTGGAGGACAAGGAATATTTGGACAAATAATAATAACTGAATAGTTAAGTAATCTGATTTCATATTAATCTAAAAAATTGCCACAATTTAATGAAATTTTTCGAAACATACCATCAACCGCCATAGTAAAAGTAATGAGCATATAGCTACCATTTGATATTATTCGATAGATAGCTATTGGTATATGTCGCACGTCGAGCCATATGTGATACCAGATTGGACCGCGATTATTTTGCAGTGCTGGCATTGATTCGCCAATTGTTATAGTTTGAACAGTTGTTGTACCTTTTAAAGACCTTTTACATTAGATTTTTAACAAAAACTAGAAATTTGATTGAGAGTTCAGAAATACTGCAATACTATCAGAACCGATAAATAATGAATTAAAGATTCTATAAGTTTTGAGGGTTTTAAAGAAGACAGGAAAATTTTTGATAATTAACTGAAATTAGCTTCAATTTAGGCTAAGTTATTTTTCAATTCAATGGCATATAAAATTAGATGAGAAATGAATATGACTCGAATTGTTTCGGCAATTAACACTACTAATGATTTTGAAATTATGATTAGTTCATCATTTTGATTTCCAATATCACATAATATACGGTATATAAATACTATACGACTGCTATAATACAAAAAATTCCTCATCTTCACTATCAGTTGGTAAAAGTGGTCCACAAATTGCAACTGTTTTGCTCGCTGACGGAATACCGCAACATTCTGGAGTACGTTTTCTTGCACCAGCTATTGTCTCTTCATGTAATCGTGTTCTGCAAATAAGGCCAAAATGTTGATAGGTTTATGTATGGATAAAATTTCGATACTATTATAAATCGTATTCTTTATCGAAATCAAATGTAAACTTGTACTTACCGATGCCATTTAAGAGATTCCGGAAGAACTTTTGGCAAAACCATTATTGGAAAAACGGCAATCAAAGCTAGAACACTAGCTATCTGAAAGCCAATCCACCAGGCACCGACCCACTTTGGATCAGTTTCATCGATATTTAAAATTCTTAAAAAAAATAATCTGTAATCAAAAATACATGAAGATTGTTGAATAAGGATATATTAAATGCAATCAAACTAACTTGATATGAAGTTCCGATTGCAAAAAATCAGTGTGATAGCGCAAAAAAGAACTAGACATCAGGAACCCAAAAGCCGGACCAAATATTGCAAAGGCATAGAAAATACCTGAAATGGTGGAAGTATATTTCTCAAAAGAAAAGAAATCCTATACTTAATCGCAATCATGTAACATATTTATTTTAAAAATACATCATTTTCATTTCAGTTGATATAACATTTTTCAAATGATATTTGGTGTAATTTTACCAATCGCTATTAAAAGTCTAATAAGTATTTTGGAATGCAAATACGATGGAATAAAATGTTTTAGATCCCCATGAATGACAGCTGATATCTTTGATACCTTTCTGTATCTTTCTTGAATTTTGAAATTTGATTTCATGGATTTTTTAAAAATGTTTTCAAATATTAAGAAGTTAAAACCCAGAAATTTTTTTAAAATTCTTTTTGAAAAATTAAGAAGTTTAAATTCAGAACTTACCAAGATAAAGCGAAGAAAGAGCTGGACCAACATTTTCATCGATATAACTAACGCCAAGAGTAAACAATGGTGTTGCACCAATACCATGAAGGAAATGAGCAAAACAGAACAGAAACACGTATCGAAAAGTACCGGGCTAAAAATTAAAATTGTGAGCAAACTACTTCCTAAGCAACCTAAAAATATAAAGTAAAATCCTACCGACTAGAAGTAGATTACCTGATTTTCGGGAGATGGACAACTTTGTAAAGCTTCAGCACTAGCTCCCGACATTAGTGAATGAAGTGAATTATTTAGTACAGAATAATTTTTTCTGGCTCCTGAAAAAATCCAAAAGTTTGCAAGTAACAGAAAGGGGATATTTTGACCTACTATTTTGCCAATTTAATAAAGAACAATAACTATATAATTCAAATCATAATTGCATTTGATGATTCCATCCGACTGCACTCGCAAAATAGATAAAAATAAAGAATGAGACTATAATCCTAAATCAACTGAAATTACTTGGTACCGAATCAAATAATTTAAAAATATCAATTTTTTAAATAGTCAAAATCCACTAGAAATACTCTGAAGAAGAAAAATCTATTTCTATCATGATCATTTTATATAAAGAAATCCAAAACATTTGAACTGAGTTGGAATTTAATTATCTAATATAGTAATAGCGAAGTAAAAGTTAACAATACTAAGATACTGTAAGCACAAATGAGCTTCTACCAGCAGCATATTAATAGATGATCATTTAGAAATAATTAAAAAGAATAGATCACCTGCTAACATTTTTCATCATTTACTTACTCATTCAATGCAGGAATAAAACAAATATATTGCAGAATATATTCAGAGAAGAAACTGGTCAATACAAAAGTTATGTTCAAAGTGTCTAGTTAATTCTTTTCTAAAAAAAAATAATAAAATGATGCTAACCGAAAAGTGGATGTGAAAGATCGCATTTACTAAATGACAATTCATGAGCATTATAGGTAGAAGTATATGAATCTGAGAAATTATGCGGCATTGTGAAAATAAAGCTGCCTAATGCCATCAATAATAACCCTATTGCAAGTACCATTGGTTTCGAGTGACGTCCACCAAAATAAGAGACAGGTATACATAACAGCACATAGCCAAAATCGTAAAACTAAAAAGGAAAAGTTTTGGAATCTCAGTATGATAAAAATGAATTACATTTATAGAACATTGGCAAGCTATCTTCATTGGAGCAGTGATGAGGAAAGAGATTAGGAGCAATTATTTGGTATTTCAATTACCTGCATGATACGACCTATAGTTGATGAACTGAACTGAAATCTTCGTTCTATGGAAGTTATCGCCGAAGGAACCAAACCATTTACAAGCAGTCCTTGTACTGCACAGAACCAACACAACCAAAGTAACATCCAGTTTTTTGTACCAAACCGCTGTAACCATTTAGGTCTGAAATATTTGAAAACATGTGCAAAATTGCTTTCATAAAATTTAAAAGCACCGTATATTTTAGAGCTGGAAAAGTAACAGAGATGGTATCAAAGCAAATAGAAAATATTTCATATTTCGGAGAACTTTAAGCAGTTTATTAATTATTGTATTGATGATAAATCAAATGTCTTAATCAAAGCCAGCTCAATTAAACTATAGATTCAAGAATTTTATACAATACTGCATCTGATGATTTTTGTATAAGTATTGTCATCAGTCATAGGAGCTTTGATGACATAAAAATCAAGAAATTAGTTTTTAGAGAAACCCAGCTTAATTTGAATCCTAAAAACTAGTTCGAAATAGAGCATAAAAGAAACAGATTAAAATAGCTACAGATACTTCATATAACAGTAAACCAATTCATGCGCGAAACCTTAATTTTATTTATTTGAATTTAAAAATGATTAGAATCAAATTGCAGAAAAATGGATTTTGAAATATTAAATGGTTTATTTTTGTTCAAATAAGATTTAAAAACATATGATAAAAACGAAAAATAGGAATTTTAACCTCCAACTCCGTAGACCAACCAAGGACTCTGTGGCCATGACATTGATTTCTTTCTCGATAGCCTGGATTTGTTGCTGTTTTTGCCATACACATACCGTTGACCAAGGCTTTTCTCGTTTTTGCACTGGCCATGGTGGACCCGAAGCAAAACCATTGTTACAGTTTCTGAAGCCGAATAATTTTCACAGCTAAGTATAAATGCATATGTTTCAATTTATGATTTCATCTAAATTTTTGGAGCATTTCAATTAATTCTGCTAGCTTCATCTGAAACTAATATACAAGAAATAAACACTAGCAAAACTCAAAGTTTTGTTGAAAAGTTGGAATTATTTAGCCTAAACTGACCTATAATGTCCAACAGGCCTTTTTCTAGATTCTTCTGAATTGAACGGTAGAGATTTATCATCAAAGATATTAAGTGCTTCTGAATCTTCTAAATTCTTACCACTAATAGCTGTAAAAAAGAATTAATTATGAGTTTCAAATATACTTCAAAATAAAATAAAGTTTAACTTTCTGTGATGAATAAATTATCAAAAGGAAGATGGATCACCAATTAACAGTCATAGTTGCTGCAAAAGACGAAGTGATGAAAAGAAGTACCATCACAGGTGAAATGATACTCTCGGGAAGAAGACGGTTTCTCGAGATCTCCTGGAGCCGAGCGGGTTTCAGCGTCTCTTACATTATCGTCCACATATGCATACTCATTATGCAATATATTATCAACTTTACCCTCATTTGTTGGTTGCATCTATTGCGGCATACGATGCAGCCAAGGTCACCAAGGTCAATTGCTACGTTGCACACGGCCTAATAAATGTGGAATAGAGAAAGACATATAAAAGAATCCCAAGAAGAAACACAATGCATGCCGGCGTATTCATATTCAAATGAAAAGATGGCCACAACAGAGCTACGCTTTATCAACACATGTATAATACAAAATAAGGAGGTAAGGATTATACGTACGTGTGTACGTGGCGTTACGTACGTGCATCTCTCGTCTATGACGTAATCGAAAGAAAAACAGAAAAGAAAAGAGAAAAGTATTTGCGAAAACTAGGCCAATTGAGAGAGGAAGAGGAAATTCATATCGATGATTATCTCCGAAAAGTTATCCTCGTTTGTGCACTTTTCGAAAATTGCCAAGAGCATGCAACACATAAACATATGTGGGGCATTTCGATATAAAAAATCATATGGTGATTATTTAAACAATATCTCTCCACCATCCGGAAATGTCACCTCTGATATCCGGAAATGTTATCACCCAAGTTATCAGGAAATGTTGTTTCCTAAACTGTCCGGAAATCCTACTGCTTTCCCACCCAGAAAAAAACAATAGTGTTTAACAAATGAAGCTTTGCTTACCATTTTTTTTCTATGAAATTTATGAAAATTTTTAGGCCGCAGAAGAGCTAAATCTTCTCACTAGGGCGGTCCAGTCCACAGAGCAAAGCTACAATCCATCCGCCTCTAATCGATCTTTCGATGCGGTAAGCTGATATTTTAATACAAATCAATCAATAAAATCTGCTGGAGCTATCCTTTCTTCTCTTCCTTCACCAATACGGTCTTAAGATTTCCCGGAATCGCTGCCAAGTTTTTGAGTAATACATTTGGGAGAGTAAATATCCAACTTTATACATAATTATATGTAGCTTGCTCATCCAAAATTAAGTTTTCCTACATAATATATTCGGATCTGGACTGGCCTATCTTCCAAAACATAATTCAATTCTCTTCGACATTGTACATTTCAATTTCACTTGATTGCTAACTCGGTAGGTTCAAAAGTATCAATGTAATTGATCAATTTCATCATTTCATCTTAGAAGGACTGGAAGTCTCGGGGAGAAATCTATGTCATGTTAAACGCATTGCATTATTGTCGCCATAGCAGTGTCGTCCCAAGATGGAACGAATTAAAATTTTAAAGTTTTCACTAATTAATATCATTAGAAATAGATCATATTATTTAGAAAGGATGAATCGATTTGAAATGAAATTGTATATCATATATGTAATGTATACAGACTGCAATCTACATGTGGCAGAAGAGTTTGATTGACTAAGGATCGGTTATTTTCTTCGAAAGTTTTCTATCTCTCAGCAAATAAACTTTAATTGTTAACTGGGTGACTGATTTCTTGCCTCTGAGACAGTTGTTTTATTCCGAGGAATGGATTGTAATGGGAAGGGAACATCAGCTTAAGACATATGTTTCGCAGGAAGAAGCACTTCCATCTGGCATTCAGTGATGGATGAATTATTATTGATTCATCTGCACTTTTTCGAAATAAATCACAAGCAAAATGGGCTTCACACAAAGTTCAATTCTTGACAAATGGATAGAAAGTATAGAAGTGAACTTTCCAGCAAAAATCAAATATCCTCAGATATAATTTATTTTCTTCTGTTTTTATTTCATAGCTGTATGGAAATTTAAATTTTTCTGAAAAACTTTGCTTCATCCTAGCTTTTTATCAGATTTTGGACATCGGAGGGCAAAGATGAGTGAAGATTATCAACTTGTTCACTTATCAATAGGAATGGAGAGGTTCTGATCCTCTCGAGAAAAGCGGGAAGTCGTTGGTGATAAGTGCGTTCGAGAACGTTATCATAATAATTTGTGCGAGAGAGCACTTTATACATAAGTATTCGGTTGAAGCAATACTAATTCACATTTGAGACACTAAACATTTGTGTGTCAGTAAATGATGAAACAAATGAGATGGAAAATATTGAAATATAAAAATAGATTTATGTAAGAAGGGAAAATGCCATACATAAGTTTGTTGCACTTTGTTTTTGCGCTTATACTTTTTTTTTGTTTATATTGAAAAAATCACAATGAAGAAACTGATAAGAATTTTGGTGCCATATCACTTAACTGATAATGGAGGGCAATAACTGTATTGATGATAATAATCATCATTATGGGTGAAAAAATACTTTGCTGGTAGTTCGCTAAGTTAAAAGAGTTCAGAAAACCGCTACTAAGCTAAAGTAAATAATAGCTAAATGGAAAGCTGAATTGAGATCAGAAGAATCTGAAATGGATCTACTTGAGACTCCTACTGACAAATATGTATTTTAATGGTGATGATGTGCACAAACTTACGAAAACGATCGTTTTAATACTCTCAAAAAGCAATGACTGTAATACTAGAGTTTTCTAATTCACTATGTAAATAATATTTGCTTCTCGACTAGTTTCACAACAGATCGAAGTTCATTGCCATTTGATACTTTCCTGATATTCTTTACCGCTATAATTAATTCATAACTGACAAAATATTGACAAAAGCACCAATAGCGAGAAGAGAAAGAAGATACTTACAAATGCTTTCGAACAAAAACGGAAAACAAATTTCTAAAGCAGGTTATGCAAAATGAATTCTATGAAAGTGCAAAATTTTACTTTACACATCCGTTGCTCTAAATTCTTGAAATAGCACGGGCATGAATTTAATCGACCTGAAATCTTCTAGAATTTTAATTTTTCATAGAAGTAATGAAATCTTGGGGCAAACAAACAAATGCATGGTGAGGAAAAAATTAGTAGGAAATTTAACAGATGAATGGAAATAATAAATGATGATGACACATGCTCTGTGATGTCCAGTTTTATAAGAAGAAACACTTAACTGTTACACTGTTAATCACATCTTATCACTTCATATCGCTGACATTTTTTCTCCACATCTGATATGGTGCAAAGATGACGAAGTATAAGAAGAAAATTTTTGCTCGTCAATGGTAAAAATAATGTGAATTAATAACAAAAAACATTTATTCCACTGTAATTTCTCAAGCATATGCTACTCTTCACATTTTCCATTTAAAAAAATTCTAAATTCTCGAGATTGCATGAGATTGCCGAAATATGGATTTCAGAGATTTAAAATGTAATGAAACATTTTAAAACTATAGGATATGAAATGTCCTCTATCTCACATTTCAACTCACTGATTCCTCGATTGATAACTCAATGATTATTCAATAATCACTAATTACTCACTAATTAATTGTATTTTTTGAAGGTGGAAAGAGAGATGAAAGCGAAAGAATAGAAATGATGAAGTAAGTTGTGAAATGATCACAGTTCGATAGAAGAGAGCTGAGAATTCTTCCCCTTCTCCAATCCATGTTTCAGGAAAGAAAGCGATGGCATCAGAAATAGTTGATAATATCGCAAGTTATCAGAGGGCAAAGTCTAAGTAAAGCTTATATGTGGATCCGTTCTCGAGGAAGAAAGTAATCGTCATAGCGAGACAGAGTTCGTCAATGATGGGATCGTTGCCGGATGACGAGATATGTTGCTGCGACCAGCGGCGATTCGTCACGACGCTTTTTCGCTTATAATGCGTTGCGGATATTAATGAAATGTATGCAACGCAAATTAAAGTCAAATTAACGTATCCATCTGCTTAGGCTATAATAGTTCTGCCATAATACTGATAATGGTCTTTATGTACGCTAATCAATAATAAACTCATGTAATATACATTGAAGATGACGCAAATATTCATCAAAAAACTTGGTATGGCGAAAAATTTCTTCAGCAATAAAATGAATCAGAACAATGCACTCCAACTTTCCGGATTTTTAATCATTCATTTTTGATATCTCATTTAATTTACTTATTAATATTTTCAGCAAAATATTTTTTCAGCTCTCTATTTTTCTAAAAAAAATTTCTTATAAATAGAAAATTTATGCTTTTTTTTATTGTTCATCAAGTAAACGCTTTAATTTAAGTTTCCAGATAAGCTAATAATTCAACAAATCTGTTCGTAGTACAGGCTCAGCCTTTTCATGATCCAATAACGAAGTTCATAAGAAATTAATTAAGAGAAATGTTTTATATGTTGTTAGCTCAAGTGTAATACGAAGGTTACTTGCTGTTTTCTGATATCACAAAAAAAGATGTCATTTTCTACAATAACTGTTTAGAAACTTTACTTTCTGTGACGTTTTCGAAATCACTTCTACCTTCATCATTTAAAAAGTTATTTCACGAAAAAACTGCACTTTTTATTTGAATAAGTATGTTAATCTTATTTTTTTGTTTTCACTCCGATTTTTTTTTTTGCTTTAATTCTCTTAAAATATGAAACTTGTTGAAGAATGAAAAAAAAATAGGATTTCTAAAAACTTTTTCACACTCAATTTTTCTTTTGCGAAATTATCTTTTAGATTTCTATAGTGAAGAAATTCATGTAGTTTTGCTTCCATAGAAACTTAAAAAAACATTGCAACTATCGAAATGGCTTCAATATTCTTTCGATTAATTTCAATTATATTAGAAATTTTGCCCATAATCATGGTTTCTATATTATTTATCAAAACTATATTTTCAAGATAAGCTGTTCACATATTTGGAAAATAAAAATTTCGCGCAATTTTTTTTTCAGTTTTCAGTAAATTTTACAGAAATTCTTTTTTTTTTTAAATTTTCTGGATCTTGGATAAGATTTTTATAGAATCAATAGAAAAAATTTGCATCCAAATTTATAGCACCCTGAAAAAAATTTAAATTAAAGAAAAATTTTGAAAAATTGTTATATGGCATGCAGATAATATTTATTCTCTGCTTTTATACTTTCATCTATTTATTGTTCAAAAGTTTTTTGTTGAAAAGAATAAAAATTGAAAAGAAGAGTAAGACTAGGCTTTTCTTGTAAAATATTACTACTAATTAATTTACTCATTATTAACACTTATACTGCTCATGAAACTAAAATTGAATATTTAAATGAATCGATTGGAACAGATAATGTGGCGATATTTAACGAAGTTAATCAATTTAATAGATGAGATAGACATTGTTAATTAATTCAATTCACGGCACTAAAAATTACTGATGAAATTTTATTTGCTAAAAATGCCATCTGTTTGCCATGTGCCTGTCTTTCATTCATGCAAATGTTTATTTACAAATCCTATTGAAAGAAATATCTCGCGAACTTTGCAAAATTTAAAATAAAAAATTAATTAACCAAATATAGTGGGTTCTGCTGACTCACTTATTTTGATAAATGATTCATAAACATTTTTAAAGCATATGTTCTTTACAATTCATGAATAAATGTCATTTCTTCTCAAAGATTTCAGAAAACAAACAAAATGATATAGCTTCCAATATTTTTTCAAATTTTTAAATGCTAGAAATTTCTCATCCTCTGAATTTCTCCGTTTTCTTTTGTTAATGAAGATTTTGGTTCAGTAAATTTAACAACATCGATTTGGCAGAAATTTCGAAACTTTCTGGCCAATACCAAAGTACTGGAATGCATGATATAAATATTAATGGGTAAAAATTTTTTCCATTTACAGAACGAAAGGAATCTTATGTTGTAAAGTTTCATTTTTCCAAAGTTTCTTTAAGACTACAAACAATATATATCTCATTTTGCACTTTCGATTTTCCTCAATTCTGGCCATCAACTAATGAGGGACAAACGACTGATAAACATGCCTTGTCTTTTAATGAACTGTTTTTAGATTCACAGACTTAGCTAGTGGAGAGTGGCTTCAGAATGAATTTCAAATGGAATGATGCATAAAATGATTCAAGAAAAGCATGACGAATTCATTTACTTTATATTTTTTGAAAATTTCGATTTTATCCAAGGATAAGTGAAAAAATACCTCATTTGTTTCCGGTTTGTGAAGCTCATCAAAAACTTTTCTTATTATAGGTGTATCTCTAAGAACACAGAGACATGCATGTGCAGGCCTATCTACCACGAGAGATCATGAAAAATGTGAACTTGTTTTTGGATTCTCTGCTAAATTGAAATCAGTGTTTATTTTCGTCAAATTTTTCCTGTTTTTTATGCATCTAATTGAACCAAAATAAGCCTAATTACAGAAGCAACAAAAGTTTGAAAATGGAAAGTAGAGAAGAAGCAAGACTCATATTGATTCAGCAGAGTTTGATATAAGAATCGTCAGATTTTATTGTTTGTTTTATTTTAATGACAGAATAGACACTTCTGCTTATTTCCAAGTAACTTCTCCTTCCTTTCCTCCTTTAAAATGGGAAGAGAAACTTTCTATTAAAAAGAACTAAACTAGCTGTGCTTCTTCCGATTCTCAATTTCTTGGCCATTTTTGCTTTGCTCTTACTTTCCGCTCAAATACGATCCTAAAAATTTTAAAAGCAGTATCTTTTTTAATCCTTCCCAATTAGCTTAAAAGATCAATCATCTCACAGGAATTCATCTAACCGATGTTTTCTCATTTTTGGCTTGGTTTATTTCATTAAAAAAAAAAAAAAAAAAGAAAAAAACTTTTTAGAAATGAAACTAAAATAGAAGTTAGGAAAACTTTTCATTTAAAAAATAATAAAATAAAACTTTGAAAAATAATTTTTTTTTTTAAGTAAATACAACTTTTCATTTTTGAATACGATTTGGACTAAAAGACTTCAGCAAGATGAAGATCATTTTTGCACTACTCCCTATGATAATTATCCTGTGAAAGTCCTGGCGTGGCTTAATTTCAACGGATTGACAGATCTCGATCAGTACACCATGGTACACACCAAATAATCAATTGGTACAATGTCCTTCATGCTATTACTAGCATGCATATATAAGAGAAGTACCAATCAGCAACTATTTTAAAACAAATATTTCTAGATCTGATTCCATTTGTTGGCTCTCGAATGGATGGTAAGTGATAGATGAAACAAGAAAATCGAGTGAAAGAAATTTTTGATAAGAGCAAAAGACTAAATTTTAATCATTTAAGATCTTTCTTGCTGAGAAATTGAGAACTAAATTGCGCATTGCTCTTTTTTCATCTTCAAAATTAGTTTCCATTGCATATTCTTCGCTCGATTTAGTTTCCCCTCTCTTTTTTTTCATAATTAGTTTCCCCTCTTCTTTTTTTTTTTCATAATTATGGAATATTTCAATTGAATTAAATAAGCAGAAACAAAGTGTTATTTAGTAATAGAAATAGTTCTGGAGCCATAAGGCTCAATAACAATAGGTGTCATTTTGCAGTGTCCAGGTAGTTTATAAAGAATTTAGAGGTATGAAAAGGTAAAAACTCTCAATTGAAAGAAATTGCTAAAAAAAATTTAAGTTCTGTTTTCTGTATGTTTTTTTTTTTTTTTTAATATTGCTGTATTATACTCTAGTCACGCTCTGTCATTGAATTTTAAATTTTTGAAAAATCATAAAGAGAATTTAAAGATAAGCAGAAAGAACAGATTAGGAAATAGTGAAATCGCAGTAATGGTCCCTACCTTTCTGATAATGCAAAAAAATTGGACATTTTGAGATAGATTTAGCAATCTGAGTGATGTCCATGTGCATCGAAAAAAAAAATTAAAGAAATGACGTAACTTAAAAAAACTTCAAGCTGTATATTTCAGAAAATGACTGAAAATGTGAGAGAATGTCACTATTTTGCTGAAGTTTCTTTTAATGTTGCAAAACTTTGCATTAAAATATCTGAGCTTCTAAGCAGTTGAAAATTGAAAAATGAAGAAAAATTATGGTTGCCTGAACTGTCACTTTCTTCTTTATTATTATAAATGCATGAGAATGTGAGAAAAAAATTTTTCCAAGCTTGGTTATATCATAGTTTCAGAGACGAGTTTCTGTCTTTGATAGAAGTGAAATTTCAATTCTCCACAGAAATCGATTGAGTACTACTTTTACAATTCATGTTACAGGCACTTGTAAACGAACAATTTCTTTTAGAAAAAAAAATATTTTCTTTTTTTTTTCTGAAAGTTTTCAAGTGCCTGTAACATGCATTTTAAAGTAGTGCTGTGCCAGCTTCTAGAGAGAATTGAAATTCCACTTCAATCAAAAACAAAAACTCATCGCTGAAACCATAACATGGCAAGCTTGGGAAAACTTTTGCTAAAAATGAGTGACCATTTCACATTTTATTTTAGAATATTTAGTAAAATAAATAAATAATAGATAAATATGACTCAGAGTTCCATAGATAGTTACTGTGATGTGCTAATAGCCAGAAAACATATCGTATGTGGCAGTTAGACGCATTTCAACAGTTATTTTTACAAATTATTTTTTTTTAATTTTGAGAAGCAGTTATTCCATATTTAATCTTCTTCAGAAGATAATGTCATTGCAGTCAAACGTGAAAACTTTTCTTGTTATTAGACTGTAATTTAATATTTTAATTTCTTTACTTTAATCATGACAGTGGAAATAATAAAGAGAAAGCTAAAGTAGGAGTAACGAAAGTTATGAAACGATGCAGACGACATTCTTTTATTTTTGTGCCAAGTTGTTCGTCAGAAATTATCGCCAAACTCGAAACAGTAATTTTCTTCGAATGTTTCGCTTCTGTTAAGTTCATGAAAAGCTCATAATTTTTTTTCTTTCATTGTTTCCTCCAACTTTTAAGCCTCTGTTTGTTTCTTCATTAAATTTATGTTTAATTCGATCTTCAACAATTCATTTGCATGAAATTTCTTTGTATTCCATCAAATAATGAAATGCATTAGTTCATTATCAGAGATCCTAGGATGATTTATTCACGTAGCTGAAACTTGCATATTTTATAAATCGTCTATTAGAAAAATTAATTAATAAACAAAATCAATCCAAATTAACAATGTTAATCCGAATTTAGATTTAATCTCTACCATTTTTTTGAAACTTTATCTGAATTTGCATTTTTAATAAATTCAAACATTTTAAAAATTAGTTCGGTGATAATATAAGTTATATATGGTATAAGAATATGACATAAGAAATTTCATTTTTTTTTTTTTTTTTTTTCATATCATCGAATGTTTTGCCATTTTGATGGGTTTTTGTTTCGTTACATTCACTGGAATAGAATTCCATTAGCATTTTTTCTGCTCCTTATGATGTACTGAAGTATCCAAATTTAATGAAACTTCTAAATTCAAAAATGTAATTTTTCACAAAAAGGATTTGTTTTTTTTTCTTTTTTCTAAATTTCGTGGTAAAGGCAATTTGCCAGAAAAAATAATTGTTTCATTATGTTAGCATATCCGAATTCAATGTTATTGAGATATGATATGATTTGGGAATATTATATCGTGACAATTTATAACACTGAATTAATCAATTTAATTGATTTGACCCAATTTAAGTCAGCTAGTTCAACTTCTAATCAACTCATTGTTACTGTTAAATTTAAAATTAAGAATTTATTTCAGAAACATGTCACTAAAGCAAAATCAATCTCCGAAATGAAGAAGTTGGAAAATGTTTAATCTCCTTAAGCAATCAACTCCACTAAAATTATCTTTTGTTTTCATCAACAACTTAAATTTACCGACCATTTTCATTCTTATGTGTAATTTCTTATTACAGTAATGCATTTTATTATTGATATTATCGAGCTAAATAATTTGCTAGCTTTTTCGATCATGAATAATGAATCTTTCTCTTGATCCTTGAATTCTCCTTCAAATTAAACGAGAAAAATTTATAAATCGCTGAAAGCTTTTCAAATTAAATATTCTTGGAACTTCATGCTCTGCATGGCTGTATCTAAAATGAATTTCACAAATTTTTTTCCCGATGGCAATATTCAGACTGTCCGCTTGCTTTTAACTTTAGTTCATTTAATCCTGGTATCCTTGGGAAGTATCAATTTACTGATTATCTTTATTATCTTAATGAAGCCAAATATGCGCTCTATTGCCAATGTTTACATTATTGGCTTATGCTTAGCCGATTTCATCTACTTGGCCAATTTAACTCTAGTTGCTACCGCACAACTCAACAATAAATCATGGATCTTCGGACAACTGATGTGTACCTTTTATCATGGCACTGAAACAACAGGTGAGATTACTTTGTTGTTGGTCACAATTCGCATTTTTATTAATTTTTCAAAGCTACAATATTTAGAATTGCCGTTTTTTTTGCACCTAGTATAAAAAATAATTCACGCTGTCACAGGCTTAATTCTTCAAGCTTTGAAAACAAATCGTGACTTGCATTCTGCTAATTTTGCTTTGTCGCAAATATTCGTTCCATTATTTGTCCATTTTTATTCGTCCATTTCACAATTTCACACCAAAATCAAATGAAAGAATAAATTTCACATGCAACATTGTTCAAAAAAAAAAAAAAAAAAAAAAAAGAATAAAATATAGTTATTCGTCCAATACATGTATGCATTGCATATATATTGTACTTCTTTTATTCCTTTAGAGAATTTTCCGACTTTGTTTCCCTTAAAACGTGTACCGATTATTGAATTAATTCCTATCCTTTAGGTAAAGAACTTCTGATTTCTTGGCCAAACACAATCATTATTGTTATGTAAATTTAATTACTTTGTTGAAAAAGGAAATGACAAAGAAGGGAAAAATTAGATCAAAAGATTAATTATTTTTTTCATTCGGATTTTGATTTTTCACTTAACTGAAGTCCGTAAAATATTAGCTTTGAAAGTTTTTTTTATTCTTTTTCTTTTTTTTTTTCGAATCTTCTCAAGTGATCTTCAAAATCTTAAAAAAATTAAATTTGATTTCTGAATTTCATAAGTTAATTTGCACATCTGGTTTGCAATTAGTTCAATTAGTTTACCATCGAATTGGTTATTCAATCTTTCATCTAAGAATTCCAAAACTAAATATTCTATTTGTTTCTTTTTTATTGAAAATAATCTCTTTTTCAAGTTTTTAATAAGTCAAAGAAGAAATTACTTTGAAAATTTCTACAAATTAGTTAAAGCTAACTAAATTTTCGACATTTAATTTAGGATTAAAAAAAAAAAAAAAAAAAAATTAAATCTTTTAATGAGCGAAAGCTGAGAATTTTCATGGAAAAAAATTAGAAAACCTTCGCAGTTCGATTTTTTTTTATTTCGTCTGCTTGGCGCATTTTACTTAGCCTTATTTCAGTAGCATTTTTTACGAATATTTTCATTCGCATGACGCTTTCGTTTATTTAATTACTTCCATGACAACTAAGCATTAATAAATTCAGAAATTTTTGATTTTCTGGTGAAACAGCATGCTTTTAATAGCATAAAGTGTTGTTTCAGGTAAATACGCAAGTGTGATATTTGTAGTATTACTGGCTGCAGATCGTTATTGTGTCATGTGTCGTAAGAATCTATGCTCGCGATATCGCAATTACCGGATTGCAGTATTTTCAAGTACCATTGCTTGGGTTCTCGCCTTTTCTGCCGCCATTCCGCTTTACCTATATTCAGAAGTGGTGGAACTACCGACAAATAGTACTGGAGGATATACTAGACCTGTTTGTATTGCCAAATGGCCTAGCTTAACAAGTGCCCGATGGTTTGCTTCTTTAATATCTCGATCAGATCATTATACGATTTCTGAAATTTTCTTTATCAATTTAGATTCTATCTACATAACACATTTTTTCTACAAATTTGATGCAAAATCTTAGTGAGAGGTGAAACAAAATAAGTTGAGCGATAAGAACATTTCAGGTATATTACAATTTCATCAATCTTAATTTA
Organism: Onchocerca flexuosa; assembly: GCA_002249935.1. Lineage (NCBI taxonomy): Eukaryota > Metazoa > Nematoda > Chromadorea > Rhabditida > Onchocercidae > Onchocerca > Onchocerca flexuosa. The sequence continues at coordinate 50,574 of KZ271558.1, forward strand.
TGTTGTTCCATTAGCATTGATGACATATTTCAACTATCATGTTCTGATGAAACTCCGGAAAGCTCTTCGTAATAACAAAAGAATGAGGCGTACATCGCAATCACGTACGCCTTATCACCGTGTAACGCGTTTCGTGCTATGTGTAGTCATATTCCACGTTGCATGTTGGTTAGTCTATCGATGGTAATTATGCATTCAAAACTACTGAAATTAATTTTTGATTGTTATAAGGAATTAAATCCTGTAAATATGATGATTTCTGAGGAAATTTTGTGTATTTTACAGTATTTCCTCCAACAAGCTCGAAACAAATGCATGACAGAAATATGTAATGAGAAAAGTATATTCTTGATTTAATCCTTTGCAAAAATTTAGTATATAATTAAATTTTTCGTCACTTGTTTGGTTTGTGACAAGAAGAAAACGTGAATTACTCTTAGATGTGCAAAAGTTTGAAAGAAAAGTGCAGTCTTTATTACCCAAGTATCATAAGTATGTATATGATGGGCAATTGAAATGTCTTTTCAGTATGATATTTTCTTGTTTGATTTTTTTATTTAATTCAAACAAATTTTTACTAAAGGATAAAATTGGTCCTATCAATGTCGATAATGTCAACAACGAAGATAACTGATTTCATAGCGTATTTTAGCTTACTATTTTTAATTAATCTCATTTTTCGTTAATTTTGCAACCTAAATTTACTTTTTCTTGTGTAGAAATCTTTAATTTTTTACTTATCTTCGCTTATGATAAAATTTCTCGTTTTCAAAAATTTCTTTTTTTTTTTTTTTTTTTTTTATTCAAATGACTTGTCAAAGAACCTTAAAAAAATTCCCGTAGAATTATAAAACTGCTTCAACAGTAGGCGTCAATTACTGTGCATAGCAAAAAATCAAGACAACACTTATATTTCTACTTGCCAACTAAGTAGATGGAATGAGCTTTGTCAGATATTGAATTACTTTCAGGTCTCCATTTTGGTTATTTAATTTGCTCAGTTCCGTGTTTCAATTCCGCATACACACACGTTTCAATCGTCTTATTGTCAATATTATCCATCTTTTTCCATACATTAACTGTGCCCTAAATCCATTATTATATGCAGCAAATGCTGCAGATTTTCGTAGAGCATTCCGATCTCTGTTTTTCGGTAGTTTCAACAGAAGGATACCGTTGTCATCAGCGAAACATCAAGTTCCCCGAACCATCGCTATCGATCGGTTCTTTACGCACATGTATGCTTCACTGAATTTGCACTGCATCTAATACTGCAGAAAATGATAATTTTCATATTATTGAATAATCTGAACCTATATTCTAGTATTTTATGCAGTTTGCAAATTACTGAAAATGTCTCTAGATTTTGGCATTTCTGCTATGAATACCTTCATTCTTTCAACAGAAATGAAAGGCGTAATAGCTACATTTTTGAACATATAACATTCAGAAAGCAAGAAATACATCATGTAGACAATTGAGACTGAAATTTCATTAGTCTCGATAAATTAATAAAAATTAATTTGATGGATTTTAGAATAGATCCATATATGGTAACGTTGCCATTTCTGCATTTAACCATAAGAAAACGACGATTGATCTGGTGCAACGAGCGTAATCGCGGTATTATAGCTCGGTCGTTGACGAAACCTTTAAACAGGGAAGAGATTGTTGTTGAACATGTTGAGCTAAATAAATCGAGCTGAATAAATCCGGTAAGTAATTGCAAGAAGAACGATTTACAAACTTGAAGATGGCAATTCAACAGGAAATTTCTTCATATTATATATCATTATGTTAATTTTGATTTGAATACAAAATTATTGATATACTAAGCTACAAATACCATCGGCAATCACTTTTGCCAATTATTAGATTTCATAATTGTTCTCTTCAATATGTTGTAAATTTACAGTAATACTGTGGTACAATCAATCATCTGTCGTAGTGTATTGCTAGATCCGTAACCGACGTTATAAAATAATCCAAGCACTTTATATCAAAAAAATTCGCAAAATTTCCCAGACAAATGAATTACTTATCTATATCTGGGCACAAAGGCCTTTGTTCTCCCATCGATTAGCTGATAGAGCTTACGGCACTGTTTCAAATATTTAAATTCATATTAGTTGTATGGAATGTTGCAAGGACTAAAGCTTATGTGCTTTGTTTGAAATGTTGTGAGCATTGTCTCTCTGTTATCCTTCGTCTAATAACCAGTCTTTTGTAGATTAATGTTTTGTAAGCCTCCGTCTACAGTCAAAAGCAGGGATTATTCGTATGAAACGGAGCTTATCGAGATCAGTATCAGCGACAGATTGAACGGGAGCAATAGCAATGACGGAGCAGAGGGAGAACGACAGTCCCGGACGGGAAGTACGGTAACGTGGTGGGCATTCATGCGACCGTTCGACTGTTCCTTTTATTATTTGCTATGTATTGTTCATTTAGTTCTATTATTGTACAAGTAATACATGATATTGTAAATTATTCACGTAATTCTATCTACATGTGTTAATTGTTTTCAAATCCTGAATTGAATAAATCAGAAAAGATGACAATGAATTCCGCACAAAGTTAAATGATAGAGCTGCCATTTAGTTCAGATATGAAACACGGTTAATTACAAATTCAGGAGCACTTTCTTGACGGGGAAAGTTGTCCAAGAGCAAGTATCGAACATATATTCTTATAATCGATGACTCCAGAATCAAAGAAATCATTTCCTATCATCATAATTTAATTAACACTTCAAGTCTTTTTAATATTAAAATAAATTCACTAGAGCTTACCGTAGACAAAGAAATTCGCAGAATAACTTCGCTGCATTAAATCGTACTTAATTTAAGCCACATTTTAGCAGGCGCTCGTGAAATAATATTTATAACCTCAAAACCTACAATACTTCTTCCCCCTTTTATTTCGGTGATAGCATTTGTTCTTCAAAGCAAAAGCACACAACTTTGTTGAAATTCTCATTGCTTTAAAAGGTATATTGTCATTCCAAATAAAGTCTGATCAGATGAATTCGTAATAGAAAGCTAAACTCTGTTCTCCTATATTCACATTAATATAATTTCTGGATAAAACTTCCATAATAAATCTGGCGTTAAGTCAGCGTAATGGCAGATTAATACTATAAACTAAATACTGCTTGCTTTTAATGGACTGTCAAAAGTTCATTAGAATTGTTCCTGTAATAAAAAGCTCAATACATCGGGAAAAACTAATCGAGAATTCACCTTGTAGGTAAGAGATGAAAAGTAATACATCCAATAACAACGGTCATAACTAACAACGGTCCAGTTTCCTCTCAGAATTACCACACCCAACTGCTTTTCATAAATCTACTGGGGAAGTTTAAAGATGACAGCTCGTAATTAGCTGATGCTTAATTTGATAGAGATTATTTATGAATGACTAAAATTGAAAACTTTTCGTGTGTTCAATAATATGGAGACTTCACACTATCCATTAAATTTTTCTTCAAACGCATTATTTCTGCAACCATGCAATAATGAAGATACCATGCTTAAAAGTGTGAGTTAGAGAAATAAAAAAAAAAAAAAAAAAACTTTGAAACTACATTTTGCTCTTTACATTTAAACTCTTTTATGATTGGAGTCCCGAAAAAAAAAATGAATTTATATGGGCAGTGTTCATAAAAGTGTCAGTAATAAGAGATATAAATATTGCAGCAATTTACTTTGTTTGCTCATTTACAAAATGTACTTTACTTAGAAGTTCTATAAAAGCAAATGACTGGATATTTGCATTTTATTAATGTAAAGATATGAGTGATAATATTCATAGAAAAGACTGCAAGGAACAAAATCATCATAAAATATGCAATATAATAAATCTGGTAATAGTATAACAATACTACACGTATTTGTAACTGTCTAACGAAAGAAACAATTTAAAATGATTCATGAATGCTATTGGTCTCTGAGATCCGGCTTGTAAATGATATATTCCAAATAGTGATTCCACCTAAATCAAAGATGAAATTGATACATAAATTGCAAAATATAAGTCTTACTATGTTTTCAAGTTCCAGAAATTTTGAGTTCTATGAATCATTAAAACAAGATGACACATTGTAAATTCAAACAATTGTTAGATCCTCTGAGCTCATTGGGTTATTAGATTATAATTAAGAATTTGCACATTTCATCAAATGTGACTGACAGAATCCATACAATATACAATGTTAAGATTTCATTCATATATAACATGGACTTTTGCAGAAATTAAAATTTGCAGACAAAAAAAAGAAAAAAAAAAAGAAACATACATCGATATTTAACCCTATGTCACTGGTATTCATCCTTAAGTATCCATAAATTTGAATTTTTCTGCAATTTACACAAACGCTTCAAAATGGATCGAAAAGCAAACGAATCTTCACTTGATACCCGATTCTGAAAAGAAAAAAAACTCCTATTCATGAAAATGCTTTGAATCAACACGAAATTTAACAAAAAAAAACCTTCCGAAGTCTTGAAAAACCTTAAAAAGTGCGCAAATCCGCATGACAAAAATGACATTAATACCTTGAAGCTCTGCAAAATTTCATTTGTCAATGCCTGTCCTTTTCTGTGAACCATAAATGAACGAATATCTTCCGCCAACTTGTCGTATTTATCTGCCTTTTTCAAATCCGATGTCTCAGCTGCATTGAAAAGTGAAGGATAGTGCTGAAAAAAGTATTTAATATATCAAAACTGAAAGAGAAATAAGTATATGTGAAAAATTTTGAAACAAACTTCTTCCAAATATTCCTCATCGGCTGTTTCTTGGATATCCAGATTACGTTGCTTTCTTCGACGAATAGCATCCAACAAGCTTCCACTATTGTTATTCCCAATATTATTGCTAAATAAAAAAAAAAGCTGTGTTGCGGTTGAATAGTAAAGTTAATTGAATCGGACTTAATTAAAAGCAAAAGAAATTTCACGATTTTACAATGAATTTTCCCATAATTTAGAATTTTGAACTCCATTTTAAATGGGATAAGTAATGATTGTATAATTTTACTTTTATTACTATAGCAAATTTTGATATGAAAAAATTGTACCAGAACTATGGTTAGCAAAAATAATAGAAAAAAAAAAATAAAAAATTGTACTTGAACATAGCTGCGCCACTAAAATTCGGTTTCTCTGCATCATCATTATCATTTTCAATAGCTGATTGAAATCCAACAGCTTTCCGCAAACCGAATCTTGGTTTTTCGAATTTCGACAGAATCCTGAAGAGATGAAAATAGATAACCAATCTTTAACATTTTTTAACATTTTTGAGAAATGAAACCTTCTCGAACGTCTCACTGATGCCGCAGCTTTTGCAGCAACAGCATTCGCTTCATCTTCAATCAGCTGTTCATCCACAATTCCTTCTGTAAAAATTTGATCATGTTGAAGAGCTGAGATAATCCCCGCATTTGTTAGCAATTTTCTGAGGACATAATCATCCTGGAAAAGTTCCTCTATACTAAATACAAACATTGTAGCAATACTGAATAAAGATATGATTAGATTTTTCAAATTTTTTTGTGGAATGATATGGCTATCATCCTTTGAAAGTTGGGCTACACTAAAAGCTTTAGGATAGATCGGCACCCAAAATTATAAATATTAATCGTAACGGGAATATTACTTGTCCCGAAAATTCTTTTGTCGCTTGTTTATAATGTCGTTTCTTTTTCAAATAAGGAATTTTAATATTTAAGTTTTCATCATCTGTCTGATTCCTTTGCTTGTCACTTCTATTTTCTCTTTCACCACTTTTTATTCTTCCTTCAGCTCTTTTACCAATTGACCTAAATTGTAAAGGAAAGAGTTGTGCAATAAATAAAGAAATGGTACTGCTAGTAGCCTAAGAAAACCATTCGAGGAAATACAGACCTGCTAATTTTCTGGGCAAGTTTTCGCAATTCATTGACTTTTTCAGTTGATAAATGCTTCTCAACAAGCGCTTTCGCATCATCATCATCATCAGATGTAATCTTCTTATCAAGTTTTTTTCGCTTCTTAATCTCCTCTTGTTTCTTTTCGCGTCTGCTAATATTTTTAAAATTCATCATGGACTATTATTAAAGATTTTTAGAAAATTTTATCCTCGCTGCAAATTTATTATCACTTGGCAATTTATTGATATCTATACTCCTTGCATAACTATTATTCTTTATGCCTATTTTAAAAAATTAAAACAAATAACAAGATTGAAAAAGCTTACTCCTTTTCATTTTTATCAAAGAAATTATGTCGAGTAAAATTTCTCGTAGTATCGCTTAAAATCGCTGCTGTTTCAGTGCCTTTCTTTTTGAGTGCCTTACTATCACCTATAGTCAAAAGTACAGTGAATAGAAACAGTAAATAGTTATTTCTGTAAAAAATTTTAAAGAAAATCCGGAGATGAAATATTTAAAGAAGAAATCAAAATCTATCAAATGATTTATTTAAGATATAATATAAAATTTCGTAACAAAATAACCTAGACAAAATAATTCATGTAAGTCGTTAGTTTTAAAAAATCTTCGTTGCTTCGGATCAACCAATATACGATTCGACAGAAAAATTTTAAAAATTTGCCTGAAATAATTTGTAAAAGTAAATAGGACAAAAATACAGATTTAAGTTTTATATATTTCTTCAATAAAGGCAAGAAAGAAAAACACCATACCTATGATAAATTTTTTCTTCAATAGTGCCAGCAGTTAATAATCTATATATAGTAACAGCACGTTTTTGTCCAATACGCCATGCTCGTTCACGTGCCTGCAAACCTTTTAGTTGGATTTCTTAATTCTAACTTCATATGTAATGAAAAAATATTCTTTGTGAGCAAGCAAAAATTTTATATACCTGAATGTCAGTTGAAGGATTCCAGTCAGGATCAAAAATTACCACTCGATTAGCACCAGTAAGATTGATTCCTAGTCCACCGACACGAGTAGTTAACAGGAAAATAAAAACTTCATTATCCTGCAATGTGAATCTTATAAAATTTTAGACAGAGATAAGTACGTGGCAAAATGGATTAAAACATGTAAGCAATGGGAATTCAAAATTAAAACCTTATTAAATTTTTCAACAAGTAACTGACGGCTTCTAACTGACGTTGTGCCATCCATTCGCAAATATTCGTATCTAAGATAAAAATCCGTGTATTAAAATTTTCAAGCATAAAACCGGTTTAGAAATAAGTTATATAAATAAAAACGAAACAATCACCCTTCCTGAATCACAAATTTTTCCAGAATTGTCAACATTTGCCGACTTTGAGAAAATAGCAGGACTTTTTGATCTTGTTGTTTCCACAATTTGAGCAGAGTCTTGAGTACCTGAAAAAATCCCAAACTTACATTAGATATATATTGGTTACAATATTTTATAAACTTTAAATAGTCGAACATTTCAAAAAATCATGCAGAGATTAGCACTGTTTACCTGCATTTTTCCACTTCTGCAGAATGCTCCGAAATCCATTTCCTCATTAATTGTGACATCGTAGTCATCTACAACATTAAAAATTACACGTTAGTCATACTTCATGCTGCAATCTTGTTAGTGTTTTGAGAAGTTAAGTCACCGATGCAATATAATTGTATTTTTTCACATCAGTATGTAGGTGAACAGTGAAACATGAAAAATGATCATAAAATAATCAACTTCATAAAATATTTAAAATATAACTATCAGAAAAAAAGAGATTCCTACTAAATTTATTTGGTCCACCAGTCACAAGATCCGGATGATTACATAATTTGCGTAATGTGATTAAACCAATGAAAGCATCCATTTTGCCGGATAGAATACGACTACATTCTTGAGATGACAAATATTCTTCATAAAGACTTCGCTGACAAGGCGTTATATTGCAAAAAAGCACCTTTAAGAAGAAAAAAAGCAAAAAATTTGAAGATTAATTCCTTACTTCCAAATTGATAACTTAAAACAAAGATTCGGAATTAATAAAACAAATAAAAGATACCAATAAAAATTGACCTGTTCTGTTTTTGTCGGTAAATGAATGGACATTTCAACATCCTTTTTTAAACGTCTCAATAGATAAGGATTGATTGCATCTCTGAAATACTAAGTTATATAAAGATATACTAAGTTGTATAAAGATTTACATCAGTTGTATAAAGATATACATTTTTGACTCATGGATAAAGAAGTTCTCTTTATCCATGAGTCAAAAATGTATAAAAAAATATTCCAAAGAGAAATTGGAGAAGTGTCTCGAACCTATTATATGCGGATAAATCTAAGGCTAATACATATGGTTGTTATAATATTTTCGGAGCATTAGTAGCTGATAGACCAATACTGCAATTGTTTGTAGCAATACATTGTAGCAAACTTCAACTTTTCCAGGAAAAGAAAACATGAGAGAAAATTAGCGTAAGCTGGCGTATTAATTTTATTTGTAAGTTACTAAAAGATGATAAAACCTCTACTTACAACACTAAAATATTTCTTGATATGAATACTGAATATATTTAATAAGATCTTTCGACATCAAATCCTTGAAATGACAGCATATTCTTATTGTAACCTGATTTTCATTGACAAAATAAAAGTATCAAGAACCTCAAAATGCATGCACATTTATAAGCGGTACGCACTTGAATTGCAGTAGCATTTGCATATCCTCCCTGAGTGATTGGAATTGAAAATTTATCCATGAATGATTTCAAATCACCGAGTCGACCGGGATAAACAAAATCAATTAATGACCTAGAAATGACAGCATATTCTTATCGTAACCTGATTTAACACAATGATGAAAGAATTTCGAGTAAGTTTAATTTATATTTTTCATCATCTTATTTCAAATCAAATCAACGAGAAAACATACTAATATACATTCGAATGTATATTAGTATGTTTTCTCTGATCCTAAATTGAAGCGAAAATAGCTTGAACACATACCATAATTCACGAAGAGAATTTTGCAATGGCGAACCACTTAGAATCAATCTATGAGGAGTACGTATTTCCTTCACGGTAAGAGTAATCTTAAAATTAAGATTTGTGATTTGAAGTACAGAAGAAATATCAAACAACGATTTTTGGAAAAAAGTACTACTACATTTTAAGATAATTACCTTATCTGCTACTCCAGTTTGAAGCAGTAAAAAATTCGCAATATTAAGCAATCCTTTCTAATATTAATATTCTTGAATGTCTTCTGCTACACTTTCTATATGCTTTGAAAAATGTATATCATTTAATGAATTCTCTAATCTTTTCCTCTTTATATGAAGAATTTCGAGTTACCAACTGTATTCACAATAAAAAATGCAAAATTCAATAACTGAACAGAACAAGTATGCAGGGAAATTGTTTGACGTCATGAATTTTCATAAAGAATCTTTTTTAAAGATTTAAACAAAAATTCAAATAAAAGAATGAAGACAACTGCCTGTGCTTCTGGGTTTCTAATTTTATGGCCTTCATCGAGTATTACATAATGCCAGGTTTTGTCAATCAAGTGCTTTCGATTTTTGACAAATGTTCCATAGGATGTTAACAAAACATTGCCATTTCTAAAAGTAGCTTGATAACATAATTTTTTATTTAATGTGATATTCAGTATAAACCTTAAACTAAAACAATTTCAATTTATACAATACTATTTAAGATGAATTTTTTACATTTTTCATTTTTTTTTTCAATTCAAAAATTTCAAAATTTTCAATTTCTAAATGGAAAAGAAACCTTCTCGCGACAACCATTTTCCGAATTAACTGCGCACTTTGGCCATGAAACGAACCACTACTATGCAAAACTGCAACACGACAAAGTGGAAACCATCTACGAAATTCCTTTAACCACTGATATATCAATGTTGTTGGACATATAATTAGCACTGGACCAAGGCCAGAAAAGCTATAAATGAATAATTCAATAAAAATCTGAAGAAATTACAAATACTTTCTTAAAAAATAACAAATACTAAAAAACTATAACATATAAATAGCCCTGAATTTACCTGAATCCTCTATCTTCCAAACGCGAAAATGCCAATGCTCTCAGGAATGAAATCACTTGAACTGTTTTCCCAAGACCCATTTCATCAGCTAGAATGCCACCCACACACTGATTATGCAATTCGTTCAACCATCTTACACCAGTTTTTTGATATCTGCAATGATTCAAAATGATTTTGCTGTGGTGCAAAGCCTGAATTACTTTGAAAACAATATTGGCTTCCAGACCCATCTATTGTTGCTTTAATATTATCTTAAAATACTTCATCACATATGATCCCAGCCTATATTATTTTCTCCAAATCTGGCAACTAATAATAAAGATTGAGAAATCTAATGAATATAACCACTTACGAATTACTTGAGCACATGAGAGGGATAGAAGACATAGCAAAATTAACTGAATTCGTTTGAATTTTTCACTGAATTCATATTTCCTTCTTTTATGAATTACATAAGGGAAAAACAAACTTGTATAACTTCTCCCAACAATCATTAGGTATTTTTATGTCATTCTTCAATTCGTGGAAATCATTCTCTTCTTGTAATTTATTTTCGCCGTTTTCAATCTTTGAAAGTTCAAGTCGAGCAAAATAAGCCCTAAACGTAACACTAAGAAAATAGCATTTATTCAAAAAAAATGATCAAAAGAATTTTTCGGGATTTAAAGAAAAACTCGGAATCAAATATCAGCTATTTATTTCGCTTGATATATAATTTAACTTCATACTGTATTCTTCGTTTAAAATAATCGTCGTCAGCATCGTCTCGTTCTTTTCCATCAACTTTTCTCGCTCTTACTATCTTTTGTCGACATTTCCTTTTTGCTTTGGGTGACATTTCAGATGACATTTTTTCATCATCTTCGCTTGGAATAAATTCGCTATCGGACGTAGAATTCACTAATTCACTACTATTCAATTTTACTGTGATATTAGTCTATAAATAAAAGCACTGTTTTACTGTTTTTACAATTAAAATTCTTAGAATAATGGAATTCAAAATTTCAATTATTTTTGTTCTTCAAGAAGTTGCTGCGGAGAAAAAAATGACAAAAATCAGAAATAGAAATACTAGAATTAGACTTAGAAATGAATTATACCTTCCTGTTTTCTTCAATTTTCATCTCTTCTAATATAACTTCTGAAGTATCATTTCCTGCTTTATCGAGCACTTCAAAAGGAGTCATATCACCACACTTTACAAATGCAGACTGCGCATTTTTAACTATAAAATTTTGCAATCTTTCTGGATTTGGATCCTTTGACATTTCATTTTCCTTGCTTGCAATATTTTCAGTAAATGTCCTTTTAACCTAGAAAAGAACATGTAAAAATTTGTTAGTATGAAGCGAAATTTAAATGTAAATTAGAAATTTAAAATATATTAGAAGTTAAAAACAAATACCGATTTAGATATATGGAAATAATTAACTTGCTAATTTGCTTTATTTTAAAGGAATTTCTTGTATCATTCATTAGATCTCCGACTAAAATACTTCACCCACTGTTAGGATATTAAGAAAAATATTTTTAATGCTATGAAAATCATATATATAAAACTGAAAGACGAGATTCGATGCATAAAAATATACCAACATAACTTATGGATTGCTAAAAAATTTGTTCACATTTTCATATCTCATATAATAGTCCCTGATAAAGTACAATATTCAACGAAAAAAATGTCATGCCTGTTGCAGTAAGCCTTGTTCAAACGCAGCAGCATTGTATACAGCAACATTATTGCCAACAAGTGCTGCAAGATCATCCACATCTTTCATGTCATCCTGAATTTCCTCGTGATGGAAACTAGAAGTACTCTGTTGACAGCAATCTGCTTCAAACATTCCATTTCTTGTATCAATATCCTCTTCCTGTTCAGTCAAATCCATTGGAATGAGTGAAATATCAAATTGATGGTTATACACTTCCTGAAAATATAGTCATATTGTGAATATGGCAAAAATTTGACGAAATTATGACCGCGTGATAAAAATGTGATAAAAGTTCAAGAAATTGTTAACATGTCAGACGTCGAGAATAAGATGCATAATGATAAATGATACAAGGCAAATATCACTATAAAAAACAATTTTAACGAATTATAATTTTCATCTTATTGACTGCTGATAATTCAATGGCAAATGGCTTATGCGTATATATCAGTTGCAAGTCACAAATAACATATTTTTTCATTTCAGTGACCTGCTCAATCATTCTGAAGTCATGACCTAAGAATTTCAGCATTTCATTATATTTCAGTTATAATAATATTCAATGGACTAAGTGCGATAAAACCTAGCTCTTTAACTCGAATACTTAATTAGCAATCTAGTCCAGCCTGAATCCCAACGTCACATTAATCTGGCTACTAGATCAACCGTAGAAAACTTACTTCGAAAAAGTCTGTTAAGATATGGTGCCTCATCTTTTTCTCTGCCCTCTTCTAGATATAGTGATTTCAACACTCTTAGTTTCTCCCTCATCGATGCTATTTTCACTTTATCAATCTTTGTTCTATGACAAAACGTGAGTTCTCGTAGATTTTCTCATTGTCTAATACGAAGTTCGCTAGAGGTTACATACTCGAGTTGCTTTCATATTCCACTTCCTTATCTGCAAATTCCGATAGAGTAAATTTAAAACTGTCCTTTGCGGTATGTCTGTGTGCGTATTGTATCGTGCATCATTTGTGTATATGTGTGTATATACACTACACGTACGCTGCAGGCTACACGTCTGTCTATATGTATTGGAGCATATTGAACGAGTTCAGTTTTCAGGATGAGCTCACCGTTGCGAAGTTTGAATGACTATTTCAGAAAACTGAATGATTTATTGTCAAGCGAAAGTTGGGAGCTGTCCGAAGAAGCTGCGAAGTTACTTTCGATAGGAGACGCTCATGTACAAATGAAATTTCTACAGGTAAACTTTCGAATGCCATATTTAGATATTTCTACTGATAAAAGCTACTTGTTTGAACTCAGAGTTTGATTTCATAGTGTTGATTACTTCCTTTATAAAGGTTAAACTGAAGGTATTCACTAGACGAATTCACAGAAAGTAAGTTGACAGTGTGAAGGATCAGAAATGCTATAAAAACTGTTTCCAGTTAGAGAAAGCAGAAGACGAACGTCGATTGTTTCTGAATAATATTTTCGATGAGATAGCTTGCTTGCATCTAGCTGTCATCTATCATTTGAGTAAGGAACACTTCGAAAACGCCTTCAACACCCATGTTCAGGTGATTTGAATTCTTTCTTCAACTTTTTTTATTTTAATGAATTCTTATGATTTTCATTTAAAAAAAAAAGACATAAATACATGAAAAAACGAGTTTGTGCAAATTCGAATATCTGCAAAAATTAATTGATTTTATGTATTGGTTTGACCAGCATAAGTTTTATAAGTTGTTATAGAAAGCGAGGAAAATAGAAGATGAAAATTGCGCAATGTTTTTTTTAGGCTGTACAATTGTTCAACAAAGAGATTTTGCAAAAAGAGAAAGATCAAAACTGGTTCTTACCCATATTGTATACTCTCTGCACAGATTTGCGACTTTTGGCACGTTCGGTAAATTTTAAATTCACATTTAATATCGATCGAATGACGTGTATCACCTTATTAAATTACCGGTATTGAAATCTCAACTATTTTAGGCCGATAATAAACCATCTCGGTTACGAGATCCAGAGAAAAGTAGCTGTTATGAGCAATCTGCCACCTATATTATGGAATGTTATCGAACATGTGTCGCTGATGTGTGAGTTTCACTATCTGATTCTTATTTTTAATTCTAATTTTATTTTCGTGTTATGTTTATTGTTGATCAGAATACTGAGCTTCGAAAAATAAGCTCTCTGAAAATAATTGAAAAATTATTTATAAGTTAATAGAATTAGAAATTGGGGAAGCAAATCATTTAATCGGATAAATTCATTAATATTTCTTTTCAATGGTTGCGAAATTAAAGACTCTCTTCAGAATCTTTTTTAATGGAATTATTTTTGATGTTTTTTCATGAATTAGTTAATTCCAGCCGAGCAGAAATTCATGCATCGAAGAAAATGGCAATGCTTAATCTCACCAATCAGTTATTTCGAATTTATTTCAGGGTACGTTCCGGTCGTTTTTTTGAAAAACTGAATTTTTTTTTATTTTTGAAACTTGTTTGCTTTTACTTTCTTATTTAATTGAAATTATCCGACTACTCTGTGTTTTTTGATAATATTGTAACTGCGTATCAATAATGCTTACGCATTCATTTCAATGGATTTTAAGATATAATTTGTCAACTGTTTTTTTTTTTTATTCATCTGATGATTAAATTGCAGGTGTTTTTCTTAATTTAACATTTTTTTAGATAAACAAACTGAATCTGCTCAAACCACTCATTAGAGCAATAGACAATAGTGGTCCACTATATCAGAAATTTTCAATGGCTGATAAAGTTACATATAAATATTATTTGGGACGCAAAGCAATGTTTGATTCAGATTTATCACTATGTATGTTTGTTTTTTCGCTTTGATAATAGGAAAAAAGTAGATTTTCAGAAACACTATGTATTTTATGATTTAAATTTTAGAGATAATTTTATAATCCAACTGATAAAACTCAAGATAATTGTTGCTATTGAATCTTTGCTCTGTAGATTACTGATTGTGAACTCAAATATGGGTTTTGTGAGATTTCATTTTCGTCCTTCTAATTTTTCTTTAACATAACGCACATTCCAGCAGAAGAATCATTATCATATGCTTTTCGAAATTGTCCATCTTATTGTGCTAGGAATAAACGGCTTATATTGATTTATTTGGTACCGGTGAAAATGTTTCTGGGACATATGCCAAGTGTCGACTTATTGAAACGATATCAACTGCAACAATTTGCCACCGTTGTCGAGAGTGTCAAGTGAGTCTTATGAGTTAATAGTATATGACGTCTTTAAATGCACTTCCTTTCTTTTTTGAAAATATACTGAAATTTTATCAATCCATTTTTCTTCATTACTTTGCGAGTTATGTTCTAATTTAAGGGATGGAAATTTAAAAAAACTCGATGAAACATTAATGGAAAATGAGCGATTTTTTGTAGAATGTGGAATATTTCTTATGCTGGAAAAGTTAAAAATTATTGCGTTTCGTAATTTGTTCAAAAAAGTGTTAGTTTAATCTCTTATTCTCTTTGTTTTAAATCGCTATTATCATTTTGATCCAATACGAGTGACAATTTTAGTGATGTTATCAATATAAAAATTTCAACTTTAACGATTAGTTATTGTAATAAAATGGCTAATGAATTTCATCATTTAATACGGTTTTTATGCAGTACTCGAATATATGGATCAAATCAAATTTCTTATGAAGCATTTATGTGTGCCATCCGATGGCTTGGCATTGAGGACATGGATGAAGACGAGCTAGAATGCATACTTGCAAACTTGATCGTGGAGGTGAGTTTGAACTTGTACCAATTTTGTTGTAATCTCAAATTCTTGTGGATTCTGTTCTTACATAGTGATGTCTTTAGCTTTTTTGAAGAGAAGGAGAAGAAAATTGTTAATTTAAGTGAACAGATTATTATTAATTATTAAAAATATTCTTTAAAAAATTCAAACTTTTTCTAATCATCTGTTAAATCGATTATTTTTCTGCTTATTCTTTTTAGAAAAAAATCAAAGGTTACCTCAGTCATATACATAAAAAACTGGTTATTAGCAAGCAAAATCCGTTTCCTGCCTTGTCGACGATATGTTGATCATACTTCGATATTAGAAAGGAAGAAAATCTTTTGTACTAATTTGTTTTATGCTGATGTTCAAAAATTCTAGACAACTAAAAATTTCGAGAAAAAATTAGTTGTCGAAGTTGAAAATTTTCTTTGTAAAACATGGTTGAATTCTATGATTCCTTTCTTTCATAATTTAGAAAAACAGCATGAAGGCAAAAAATTTGCAATGAAAAGAAATTTCAAAATTCACAAATCAGATTCGTAAAGGTTAGTGATTATGGCAATTATGAAATGTTTTATTATAAGATTTATTCAATTTTTTTTTTCGAATAAAATCTTTGATATGCATTATTACAACTGTTTCACTGTTAACTTTTGATAATTTTTGTTTTATTTTTGTAATTTGAAAAGATACAGAAACCGCCAAATTTTCCTACTCTGTTTATGTACTGAAGACTGAAATGTGATTCCATTCGCACTATTTGAAATTCAAATTTAATGACTGGTTTGCTCAAAATGCAGTGCAACTGATTTTATAGATTGCAAGCATTTCAACTTGTTTTTTATTATGAGTTTGTAATAGCGATCGACGATTTCGCAACTTCAGATTTTTAATCCTTTTTTTTCTTTCAATACTGAAATTGTTGAAGTTTCAAAAGCATGCATTTCAACTTTATTATGAATTCACTTACATCATTTCATTAATGTAAAGAAGAAAGATATGTAAAATTATTTGTTATTATTGTATATGTTATAATATCCTCATTGAGTTATTTTTTCTGAGAATTTTATTCAATTAATTCTTCCAAATAAATGCATGTGAACATTCCATATTATGTAATAAGTGGGTCCCGCCACGCGAAAGTGATCAGTCCACCGGGCCATATAAATAAAAGTGTAAATGTTTATTCAAAATCTAAAACCTTTGAAAATTCTTAAATATGCGCCTATTCAAACGCAACATTGTTGTCAAAATTTTAAATCAGTCTATGAAGAAGTTGAAACATTGTGTGGGAATGTACAACGAACGCTTACATTTTTATTTCTATAGATATTAATAGAAATATGCTGTGTTAAAATGAAAAGTCCGTAATGTCACCCTAAAGTATTACCGTAGGAACTTTTCGTTATCTAACGGCGAAAATGCTTACATGGGATTCTCCATACAGTGTCGGGAAAGTTTTTTGTCCTGTAGCATGACAAATTTTGTTGAGAAGAATTCTAGTATTTATCGAGGGGTTTATTTCTTCATTTATGTCGTAAAATAGAATAAAGAGGATGATATCACGAATGCAATTGCTATAATCGCTTGATTATAGCACAGATAGATTGGAAAGTGGTGAGTTGAAGTGAATTGGAGGGTATTGGCTGTCTTGTGGGTTGAATGACTCTTAAATAACTTGAACTAATAGAAAACGAATAACCGCCAGAATTTTCTTATGTCGATAGTTCTTGGTCTTTCTAGTGGGCAGTACTTTACTATTTCTCGAAAGTCTGGTTGTCAGGACAAAGAATAAGCTATGGATAATGAAAACAACAAGCGTTAGTCCTTGCAACATTCCAAACAATTTACATGGATTTCAATATTTCAAACAACGCACAGAATTCCATTAGCAGATTGGAAGAGAACAAAGGCTTTTGGGCCGAGATTTGGATAAAGTGAAAGTACAAAGTTCTCTTATGCAAAATAGTTTATTTCGTTATATAAAATATCGACACATAGAACTTTCATTGATCTTTGAGATGACAGTAATCTCAATGAGCTTCTGAGAAGTTTTTGAATTTTTGATATGAATGATTCATCCTATAACAAAAATCACTTACTAAACATGTGAGTCTATCCTGCAATAGCAATTTTTTTGTGTAAAAATTGAGAATCAATTCAAGGACTGTTACTCGTCCTATAAGAAACACTATCTTCCTCAAAGCACATGAGAAGCCTCTTAAGAGCTATTCCAACACACCAATGAGAAGTGGCCCTAACACTTTTCTTTGAAGTGAGAAACAACATGTGTAGCAAAGATATATTTTCATGAATGCACTAACTTTAACGCATACATGTGACACGAAGTAATTAGAAAGGAAGAAGAACACACAAGACGCAATCCTACTGTACTGCAATTTTTCTTACTATATATTTAATATAATCCAATTAATAGTTTACTCCCAGAGTGAAATGATAGGAGATGCACTTCAATTTATCATTTCTTTAAAAACGTAATTCTATGGTTTCTAGAGCAAAACATAAGGATATTCGGATTCGTTATTCATCATTTTATTTTGCTTCAAGAAGATAAAAATCAACTCTTCATCATTTATGCCCTAAGCATATTAAATAATATTACAACCTCCCAAATATTTAGCAATGTGAATACCAATAAATACCAACATCAAAGTCAACAACAAATAGAATTAGAAATTTTTGAAAAGAAGAAACTGAAAAAGAAATCGAGATGCATTATCTCATTAAAAATCAGAATATAACAATGAACAGAAAGAAATTAATGTATCAAAAGCGGTGAACTACATTCTGGAAAACCGGCAATACAAGTTGAATTAAAATCATAATTTCAAGAAACAACTGCGTCTTCAATTCCTTTTAATCTCATGGTTATAGATGGAACCTTGTATTGAAATTATGGAATTTGATATATTTTAAAACTCTACCGTCTAATAGTTCACAAATATATGGACGTCTATGCAGACAAGATAGAGATACCTGGCAAAATTTTGTTGACTACTTCAGCATCTTATTAAGTGCAGTAGAGTGTCAGTATGATATATATTAATTTTTCAGTTGTATCATAGCTGAAGTAAACGTCAGTGATGCTTTAAATACTTAGGATATTTTATAAAATATATAGATTCACAGATCTGTCATATTAGACATTAGTACTTTCGTGCAAAGGACTTGTCACCTTTTCTTCAGGTCGCATTGCTGGAAAAAATAGCACTTCCTGAAACATATACTTTCATAAAACGTCGAATTCCAGACTTTGTTCAAAAACAAGACTTTAATCCTTGAAAAGGCTTTCATTTTTCCTTCTTTTTTCTCCACTTCTTGTGCAATGTTAACCTTCACTTCATTTAAATATTTTGGATAAAATACATTGCTTTGATCCAAAACAAGTGAAAGAAATGAAAAGTGAATATCATTCTTATAAAAAATGATGATTAGTCAGTTTTCTTATTCTTAACTCCAATTTATAATGTTTAAGTTTAATTTATCATGTTTGTAAAACTATTAAATAACACAACTCTAGTCTTTCTTATCCTATGTTTTAAACTGCAATCCAGACCATACGTTTCTGTCAGCACATGCATCTAATATCATTATTTAAAGATTTGATTTTTTATATTCGAGGATTTATTAATTTAAAAATAAAGATTAAAGACAAATTAGCATACTTTGATATTGTTAGTGTCTGTTAAGATCATTGTTAAACGATCAATACCGATGCCCCAACCAGCGGTTGGTGGTAAGCCATATTCCAACGCTGTACAGAAATTCTCATCGATAATTTGTGCTTCATCATCACCTGCTTGCTTTTGCTGCAAATAGTAAAGCATATATAGAGAAAACTGACTATAATTTATCATGCTCTACATTTAATTTAATGCGATATATTTTAATTTTCATTCAACATCCAAAATAGTATTTGAATACTTGGAAATATTCAACTTTAAAATAGTGCTAAGAACAATACTTCCACGTCAATCCAGACATAGTTTTAATAACAAAACGAAAATAAAATCGAAGGTAAAATTAAAAATGGTCATGGGAAAATTATGGAAAACTGTAATTAATAAGAAGCGGAATTTCTAAAGGACTGCTCGAAAGAGAAATAATCAAAAAGTGGCACCTTTGCTTGCTCTTCGAAACGAAGTCGTTGTGTCAATGGATCATTCAGTTCCGTATAGGCATTAACAATTTCTTTGGTAACTACGAACAATTCGAATCTTTCCGTTAGACCAGGTACAGACCGGTGCCATTTCGCTAAAGGTGACATTAGTTGAGGATGTCCAGTGAGAAAAGTTGGCGAAATAAATGTTGGCTCCAAAAATTCGCCAACCAACTAAAATAATTTCTTAATCAACATAACAAAAAAAATGGAAATGTTTTCATGTCAATGATCTGAATATCGATTTGGAATCTCATTGGGGCAATTTAATAATAAAGATATAGTAAAATATGGAAACACTTATTTTTGAAATTTGAAATGAATTAACAAGCCATATATTAATTATTAACCAAGAAAAAAAAAATGAAACGAGCATAACATAAGAAATTAAATCAATTGCCTAGGTACTATTTAAATATTCATGTTGAAAGAGCTGACGTTAATGATCTTGCAATTCTATGGTGGATTTTTTTATTTAAATTATATATTAATCTTTTTTTTCAATTACACAATTCTCAAAAAATAATGCCTATTTTCTGTTTGTGGACTATACAGGTGAATAAGCCAAGCAATTTTATGATGCAAGAAGAACAGTAAGGACCTTATCAAGTAATCTTGCTGTTGTTCGCGGTGCTGGACACTCAACATTATTTTCCATTGCTAATTTATCGAAGAATTTATTGGCTTCTGAAAATGAAGGAACATCTGAATCGATATATAAATAAAATTTCAGAAAAAATTAATTTTAGAACTTCGGAAAAATAATGAAAAAATACTAAGGCATAATGAAGGAAATAAGTTCGCAAAATTATAAAATAAACAAACCATCCGTGTCGAGACTGTCAGCTGAAGGGAATTGAACGCCAAGTTTTTCTTGTAATCCATCGTAGATGTTTATTCTTCGAAAAGGTGGTGTGAAATCAACCTTGGAAAATAAAGTTATTCAGATATTTTTAATTGCATTCTTTTATTTTAATAGGGGACCCGAGAAAATCATTTCCCAATTCCAATATTAAAGTAAGAAAATGCAACTTAATACAACTTTGAATATAGTTAACTCATGATAAGGAATAGTATACGAATTCATCAAAAACTCCATTAACAATCCATTAACTAGTTATAAAATGAAAAGAAAATATAAGCATACTTCATATACAAGATCATCATCTATACCATTCGGATGATACTGAATTTTGTAAGTTCCATGTATAGAATGAACCATTTCTATAAAACACGATTGATCTTATTAACATAAAGTATATTAAAGTTAATGAAGATGAAAGTTTTTGATAATAGATGTGAGATTAAAAATCAATGTATACTTACAAAAATTGCTCAAATATGTTAAAATGAATATCTTTCATCTCCTTTATGGCGTAATAATAATGTCCCTATTATTCTTTATTGATTTTTGTCCATTCAAGAACAGATGAGCAAAGTAAGAGTGAAGAAGGCATGTTACCAAAGTTTTAACGATTATTAAAGAATAAAAATTATAAAGGAAATCTTTACTCGAAAGCAAATCTTCAGTAATTTTCATTAAGTCTTCATAGTCTGCATAAGCCATATAAAATTCGCATGTCGTAAATTCTGGATTATGAGTCTGATCGATTCCTTCATTACGGAACACTCGTCCTATTTCATAAACACGATCGATGCCACCGACCACCAACATCTAAAATTTGAATAAATAAATTTCAAAAGTTTTTTTGTGTGTAAAGAATTAAAACGTACAAAAATTTGCATTAAAAAGAATCAAGGGAATCTTTGTTGTGAAAACTTTTGTTATAAATTTTCAACTAAGAATTACCTTTAGATACAGTTCAGGAGCAACTCGAAGGTAAAGATCCATATCGAGGTCATTGTGATGTGTGATGAACGGTTTAGCTGTGGCACCACCAGCTATGAGATTCATCACGGGTGTTTCAACCTAAACCGATCACAATAATTATCCATCAATTTCAAAACATCAAACGTCTGCAAACTAAATCGTTGTGAAAAAGTGAGTGGTAGTGTTTCAGGAACGAAAGTTTGTAAAACAGAGATCTGTAAAACTGAAATGTTTTGATTCTTTTTACATTTGATCACTTACCTCTAAGAAACCTATGTTATCAAAATAACGCCTTAAAAAACTGATCATCCTTGACCGAGTCACGAATCTATTCTTAACATCAGGATTCATAATCAAGTCGAGATAACGCATCCGATATCTACAACAAATTTACTGATTAAAAAAAAAAAAAAAAAAAAAGACAAATCGAATACATTAGTTTCAAGAAAAAGATGTCAAATTAATTTTTTTAGGAAAGAATTTTGATTTCTAAGCCCTAAGAATTTATAAATTAATGAAAAAATGAATTCATAAATCAAGTCTACATTCCTTATACTTCTATTTACAGCAATCTGCATTCACAATAGTTCTCGATTCATGGAATAAATGATTAAAAGTTAGTTTAAAAAAAAAAAAAAAAAAAACAAGAAAGCTACAAAAAACTATGATATACCTGGTTTCTTGATTTTTCAAACCGAAGTGTGTGTGTGGCAACATATGCAAACATGGTGTCAATTGAATGATCTGAAATATTGTATGTCTGCGTATACACTTCGTAAAGTACTTTCAAGAAAACACTAATCCAACTTAATGAAATTCAACTGGATGGAACCAAATTAATCTTACGCAAATGATAAATTATGCAATGATCGAAGAACCTCCAGTAATTACCTCATACGGTATGATGCTAAGTTCACCAGATTTAGATCTTGCTGGATATCCATTCACACCGATAATATCCCCGCGCTTAATTCGATCATGAAGAATGTCGAATGGCTCATTACCACTATGAAATCTGAAATTCTGAATGCAAATTAATTTGCATCGTAAAAAAGCAGGAATATTTTTTACCAATATCAACTTTAAAAGTTCCATAAATCTCCTAACAAATTGAAAAATTTCTGGATTTGTAAAATGAACCTTGCATTTGCGAGCACCTGTAGATGTGTCCCTTCTCCATGAAGATCGTAAAAAATTAATTTCCCTCCCGATTCACGTTTTGAAAATATTCGCCCTGGAAATGAAAATTTCGAGAAAACAAATTAGGCAATACAACAAATGAATCAACACGGAACGCCTACCTGCCACACTCTGGATAGTGTCTTGCAATACAACATCTTTTCCTAAGTTGTCATATTTCGCGATAAAATCGGTCAAAGATATCGAAACATGAAATTTGTGAGGAAATGGATTGATGCCTTTGCTTCGACGTTCCTCAATCATATCTTTTCGAAGTTTGAAATATTCCTGAAGTAAAAATACCAAATTCAAAGATACTGAAAATTTTAAAAATAGGAAATAAGATGAACTGGATGCGTATCATTGATTTTTTTTTTTTTGGCAATTTTAACTGATTTTTATAAAAATAATAAAAAGCATGATATATCATTTGTATTAACGACAATTTAGTTATTTGTATTAACGATTTTATTAATGTATCAATGTAACTATTTGCAATAATCATTTATATTAACGACAGTTTTTTGGTTTTATCTTTTTACGTTATAATAAATTTGAAGAGTTGACCAGAAGAGATATAGATGTCAGACAAGGACTATAAGAAGAGAAAGAAAAAAGCTTGAAATTATCAATATTACTCGAAGCCATGCAACAGATTTCAACATATGCAACAGATAATTTGAGAAATGATTCATATTGATTAACCTGTGGATCCGATGGATCGGCTTTCTTTTCATTTTGTTTGCTTTTTTCCATTGCCGCAGCAGTTGTAGTAGCTCGTTGTAACTCTTTTTCTGCTTTCTCTTTTAGCTTCTGCTGCGCTTTTAGCTGCCGTTTTTGTTCGCTGAAAATAAAAATTATTATTACAAAATAATGTAACAAATTTACACTTTAGTAATAATACTCTCATGATGACAATTTCATCTTGAGTTTCAGCTAACTGCAGGCATTCAGGGAGGTAATCTCTTCCTAGCTGAAAGCAATCTGAAAACAACCTGAGACACATTCAACAGTTATATACCTTGTGCATCGTATCTGCATGACGTTTGACCCATTGGCGTATCGTAACAGTGCTCGAGATACAGTATGCCATTCTAGTTGAACACGCCGAATGGTGTTTGCAATCATTTTTCAAACAGTAAGGACAAATATCACCTGTTATTGTCTTAATAGTACTTTGAAATGTACTATAACTGTGTCATATTGCTAATTACGATAATTCTAATGAAAAGTCACTTACTTCTTGCTAAGTTTCTTTTCCTCCATTACTTCCGTTTCGGTCATTTCTATGTTAAACAATGCTTCAACGTTCTTTCGTAAGTATTGTTACACTGAAATAGAATTTTGCATAACAAAGATGAAATACAAAACGAGACATCCATATCTGACTGTTCCTGGGATTCGGGAGCAATCCTGTCCTCTCTCTCTCTCTCAGTAACAGCTGAAGAGATGTAATCACAACAGACAGCACCTGTCAATAAGCTCACGGCGTGAGAAATGCCTATCCTATCCACGCACTCAGTCACTTCCATCCAAAAAAACTCAAACAAAAAGCAGAAAAGCAAAAAAAAAAACTTGTAATAAAAAGATAAAACAAGAGTACAACGAGTATAACGAAACTTAAGAGTATAACGAAACACAACAGTTAAAACTCCAAATCCAAAAATCTTTACAGAATAAAATTCTTAGTTTCGAAAACTAATAATTTTAAAAATTTAACCAAAAGTAATATTTACTATCCCCTCTTACTATCAGAAAAATAGTGCAAACTAGAGAATGAAAGCAACAGAAAATGATACTGTAAGAAATAGCTGAAATAAGTTCGACATCATACTTTGTTGCAAGGTAAAAAGGTAGTTTTGTTGGAGACAGATTAACAGCAGTATGAAATGAGGAGACAATAGAGGGACTTTAGATGATGATAAGAACTGATAAGATAGAAAAAAAAGGGTAAAAGAATGACGAAATAGCTACAACAATCATGAGTTACAGAGACTGAAAACATCTTCCCTACAAATTAGTGGAGACCGATAAGTGTGTTCCTTGCACGAGTAGCCAATGATTTAACGATGAGAAATGGTTCTGGTTCTTTTCGCGATTTTTTATTCTCTGTTGGTCGAGAATGTTTGTGAATAATATGTATTCGTACGCAATTGACACCAAATTTCCTGTTCACTGCTTTAGATTTTTCTAAAAATTTTTTCATTCTTCTATTTTTTCATTTTTCCATTTATTTGAGTTTATGTAATTTCCATAAATTTTAATGTTTGTTGATTTCATTGTATTGGTGGTCAAATTGTTTGATTAAAAAAAAATCAAATAGTTTGGCAAACCAGTGATTGGCTGATATGTTTATCAGTCTGTGGTTGAGTAGTACGACAGTGTCCGTTCATTCTCTCGTGCTCTTCCTCTTGTGAAATTATTATGCAAATTGTAAAATATTGCATCCTTTTTTATGCCTTGATTTACACATTATTAAAGTATTTGGCAACTATTGGAAAAGAAAACTCGGCAGAATTTCTGAAATTTTTCCAAGATTCTGGAAGTTTATGCGCAGATATCTATGTTACAAATTTTTCTTGTTATCTTCTTTAGAATAATTTAGAAATGTTTCCTGGATGCCCTTTCAAAATACTGGAAAAGCCGAAATTTGTATATGAAGGAAAATGGTTGAAAATGCGTGAAGTGCGATTTCGTAAAAGTGACTCCTCAGCCGAACAAGTATTATATTTCCTAAATTTTCTAAATGAGGAACTGTAAAACGTTAACAGTCTTATTTTAGAATTGATTAAATAAATATTGTGATTCAATCTAGTTAAAATAAAATCAAGTCGAATATAGTCTACAAAATGCATATTTTTGAATTAGAATATCGCAAATTATCAAAGGCAACAAAACATTGGTTCTTATTTTAGTCTTCTATAAGGCAGTTCTAAGATTGCTTGTTTTTTATTGAGGGATATTGCATATAATAGCAATCTGTTTTCAGAAGTCTGTAAAGAAAATTGAAATAGAAAGTAAAGAAAACTGAAAAAGAAAAAAAAATAAGTTAAATTTTCTTTGCACTGAATACGATTGTTCGTGAGAGTTTTTTTCATGCTGGGCATCGAAATATTTGTTTAATCCTTGTTTGGACATGACATTTGCTATATTTATAGGAAAACAAGTTGTAAGATTGAAAGAATATATTTATTTTCAAACAGAATTTCAGTTAATCTCACTTATCAGTAAAGTTATGAACTGAAGGTCTGGGAGTCAGTTCATCGACGAACAGTTCCACAGTCGAAACCAGATGCTGTCGTTGTATTAGCAACCTTGCACAGAAATGGCAAAAAGTATTTTATTCTTATTAAACAGTACCGAATACCTATGGGTGGCACATGTCTGGAATTTCCAGCTGGTTAGTGCAATAATTTTACGTGCTTCTTTTCGCTATAGAGACTTAAAAACAAAACGATAATAATTTTGTAAAAATATACTTTTCTTTGTTTCTAGAAAAGTTGATTTTGAATTTTTACGATAAGTCATTTAAAATTTTAAAAATGATTTTTTTATTTTATAGATATCATAAATGTGAAGTGCTCGCAAAATATGAGCCATGTTTCGAAAAGATTTTTTAAAATGCTGATATTCATTCGATTTTTAGCAAAGAAATTATCTGTCAACAAATCTTCGAGTTCTAAATATTGAAATTTTACAGTTCTCATATATTTCCTATTATAACTTCTCATATTTTTCAAACTCCATAGTCTTTTTTCTAATTTCAAAAAGTTTTTATTTCGGTTCAGGTTTGATCGAGGAAGGCGAAACTATTGAGGCTGCTGGTTTACGTGAATTGAAAGAAGAAACAGGTTATACCGCTACAAAGGTTTGTATGATGAATTTTTGCTAATAGGATGTCTTTATATTTTTTATGTTTTAATTTTCTTCATGTTTTTCTCTTATTTTTTTTTAGATCTTATCATGCACAAAAGGTAAACAAAGCTTGAGTCCTGATCTTGCGGATGAAAGCATTAGTATTATGTTGGTCGAAGTTGATGGTGACGCACCGGAGAATAAAAATTTAAAACAGGATCTGGATGACGGTGAAATCATCGAGGTGTTTTATTTTTTTCCTTCTTAAAAATATATTTAAAAAAAAGTTCTTTCTTTCTAAATATAACGAGGTACTGATCAAGTTTGGCATGGACTATCAAGAGAGCTTGATGTCTTTAGTTTCTTTCTGAAGAGCACATTTGCAGTGCAATGACATTACCGCTAGAAGATGTATTGAATGGCAAGGTCATTCACATCATCGTCTCTTAAAGCTGTTCAGGCTTTACATTTGATATTTAATTCATTTAGAAAATTTGAACTATCTTTTTTTTCAGGTCGTGCTTGTTGAATGTGAAAAACTACTTTCATATATTGAATTTATTTGTACCGAAGTTTATGTGGACTCTATGGTCTATACATTTGCTTTGGGTATGAATTACGCGCAACATTTGTTTTAAAATTCTGTTTCTTAATCCATTTTAAGAGAGCGATCACGGTGATTATTGTTGTTAAGGATGGACGAGCTGTTCAAGAGTTTTATTTTTTATTTGCTGTTTTCAACTATATGACCTATAAAATAAAAATGTAAATCTATATAAGTGAAAATGTTAATCTATATCGATATCTATATTTATATAAATAAATGAAAATGTTAATGTTCGTTGTTACTCCTCACATAACTTTACAAGTTCTTCACCGACTGCTTTCAAATTTCGACATAGTGTTGCGTTCGAATAAACGCATGTTTTTATATAGATATATCTACTTTTCTATTATCTCTTATACCCGTGACAAGCAAAAGTAAGTGAACGGACTGAATTTTTTGACTGCACCCCTTTTCTACATTATCTGTATCTTTATGAGCGGATTAAATTTATTGACCACGCCTATTTTCTTCATTCACTGGGAACTCAAAAGTGACCAGTTTCTTTCTCAGCATATAAATGTTGCAACATGTGCTGGTGATTGATGGATTCGTCCTTAGAAGTGGAATTATATTTTCAAAAAAATGGACAGGATTTCTTTTTGTTGGATGGACTTTGTTTTGTTTCACTTTTTGTTCGGAAAATCTCTATTCCTCAATCCTTGACTGTTAGTGATGTCGTAGAAGCGAATAATCCGGAGCAACAAAAAATATTGGCATTCAACTTTTACTTGCAAGATGCTTGTGTGGAGAAAAAATTTCCACGAAAATACTGCAGACATCCTATTACTTGATTAGTTGATGTGGATCGAATGCATCTTCTCTACAATAAACAGTCTTTTCAACTAAATCGATGATTTTAGCTTGCAAAAGCAACAAAAATTGAAGTATTTCGTTGTCATGTAATATCTCAAATTAGCATGAAAACATCGGCAAAATGTTCCAAAGGATGTGGAATATTCGGGATGGAATATAATTTACTGGTTTCATTTTCTGCACCAGAAATGATATGTCAACAAGCAAAATAACGCCAAAAGTTTGGAAGAATAATGATTGGTAGATTCCGAGATGCAAAGTCGTACTGTCCGAGGAAGGAAATGATTTGAGAAAAGAAAGGGAAGTGTTTACGAGATAGGATAGTGTCTGAGGGCTTGTTCAGTGCCTCTTACATGGTAATTAATGCAAACTTGTATGAATTTGCGTAGTCATCATGTTACTGTTCGACAAAAGCCTCCATTCCTTCATTTGCACGTTTCTATCGACAGGAGTTTTGATTTGAAAAAGATGAGAAGAACTGATATAATGCAAGAAGGTCATGAAAGAGCATCGTGAACTGTCTATGATGCGAAAGCAATGAGATGTTCTTTTCAGTAAAATGTGAACAGAATGAACACAAATGACATTTCAGCGAATGATTTGAGAAGGGAAATAACAAAGTGGTTTGAAATTTCTTAAATTTTATTTTGGCTGCGTTGAAGATAATAAATTAATTTTTGTCGACTAAGAATGTGAATTCTGGAAGAAAATAAAGCGACTCTATTATTCCAATCATTTCAGAGGAAAGTTTCAAAGATTACGAAAAGTGTATTTGTTGATCATTTTTCTCAAAATGTGAATTTAGAAAAATATAGTGAGAAAACAAATTACAATGTTCAGTTGGCACAAAAATTCGTACGTGAGTAAGAAGTGTCAAAGGCAGAATTACATGTGTTGTGATACAATAGTGAACAAACTTTATCTTGCTGTTTTCCAGAATCGATAGTACATTTCTGGAATTAAATTTGTGCACAGTAAAATTTGACTAATAAACCTTAATATTTAACACGAAAATTACATTTGAATAAACTCGCTTACTCTAAAATGGCCTATAAAAAATATTAACAAAATTATAAAATTAATGAATAAATGAAATGAATAAATATTCCAAAATCGATGAGAACTTGTAGAATGATATGTCTTCTTCAAATATTTCAGCTGCTTTCAAGTCATGAACATTTTCATTTGCAATGGTAACGATGACGATGTCAGTAGCTGAAAAAAATAATAAATTCTGAAATGTTCAAGAATGTGAATATCTTTTTAAGTACTACTTGCATTATTACCTAATCTTTGTTTTGATTTTTGACTGTGACTTTGAAATTAATGAAATATAATGTGGTAAAAGTTTAAGTTTTAAGTACTATCACAATTTGAAGGAGATCACCGAGTCTGCTTGTAATTTTATGAAGCGAAATTTGAATTTTAGCTTTAATCTGAATACATTTTTCGAATTTTTTTCAAAAAGATTTTGAATTTGAATACACTTAAGAAGAAGTAATTTCGCTCTAAATAAGAGAAAAATCGATTAAGAGCAAATAAGTTTTGCTAGAAGAAGTTGTGATTATTTTTGTTTCTGGCAACTGTACATTATCAATTTCCGATCATTGATTAATAATCATTTATCTTTTGTCGTTTCTGCTAGGATTTTATTTTCGTTAGTTGTTCGCTTTCCTCAATATATCTTAGAACACAATAGTTTTGAGATATTTTTGAGAAGAGTAAATATCAAATGGATCATTCAAAAAATATGCATAAAATGCTTTCATTTTGGATTCGTTAAGCATAATCTTGCTGTCATAATAGCAAAAAGACCACTGAGCCAGTTTTTATTCTACGCATGGAATTTCGGTGCTTCCGGAGATATTTTTCCGGGAATAGCTGGGAAGATAATCCTATTTCTTTTCTAAAGGATGCCTCATGAAAATGTTATAAACGATGAAATTCCGTATTTAAGTTGCAAATTGCAAAAACTGCAAACAAACGATTTTTCATTTCATCAGTATGAATTATACTGTTAATAGTACTGCAGGAATTTCTAAAATTTCACATTCAAAACAGTAGGACTTTATTTTTCAATTTAATAGACAGTAATTAAATTTACTGTCTGAAGATGGAATTATATCGATTGTTATCTAATGCTGGAAAATAAATGCTTTTTAAATTTTTTAAAAAGCTTATTCTGATGAAAATGTAGCATCTAAATCATTGAAAAGTATACATAATCCTCGAAGACATTAGTAATGATATACATGTCTCAGATAAAAGATTAAAAATGATCAAATGAATTCTAATATTGGAATTTTGTGTAGCGATTAAAATCAGGATACTCAAAAAATAATCCGGACTTATATCCTTTTGTCAGAGAAGTGTGACAATGGCAATTAATAAAGCTCAATATTTCTTCAAATACAAGTTGAGTGCGAAAGTTGTAATTGACAAAAAATGGATATTTATTTGTCTCATAAATACTAAACAAAAATGACTAAAATCTGCGATGAAAGGGGTGATAAAAAAGCAGTCAACCTGTCATATTTAATCAATACTAGCCGATCGAAAAAACTAGTTATATCAGCAATGCTTTTCGAGGATAATTTAAGTTAAAGTATCACAGAAGTTTACCTTTTCAAATAAGAGTTAGGCAAGTTTGTAAAGAGCCGAATATCATATTTTTATGAAAATCTTTTCTTGAATATCATCTAGAACGAATATGGAATGAAACGTACTACTAGCTACCAATTAATTCTTGTTGTTATTTTCTTTACTTTTTTAACCAAAATGCTACAGTTCAAAAATTTCAGCAAACTTTCTCAAATATATTTATATATGCATATAGATTAGATATATGATAGTAGATATTTGTCTCCTTCTAAATAAGCAAAGAAATCCGAGAATTTGTCACTATTTTTCGTTGACAGAAAGATTCTTCAAGAAAAAGATTGTTTTGTGAAAGAAAAAATCATTTCAGAGCTATGAATGTAAAACTTTTATGATGCAAATGTTCAATTTTGGACGACAGATATGAAACTCACTCATTAGTGGGAAATGAAATTTTATTCTAATTTAATCTACGTTTCCATCGGAAATCTGTACAACTTCACTTAAGTCAACCAGATATCCAAATCCATCATGTTATTTACCCAACGAAAAAAAGATAATATATTGTGTTAAGTAAAATTCGGTATCTTTAATCAGTCTTCAAAATCGATTAAGTAAAATGAACTTACCGGTAAAGCAGCTGGATTTGTTAGCGTTGCTGTAGCCTGCAAGTTATCATGAGCCGAAATAGCCTGATTTGCTACCAAATTGGCAAGTAAGGCTGGCGTTTTGGCAAAGAAAATGTTGTTGCTTTCTTTTGATAAGTTACTCAGATCCTTCTTTACATCTTGATGCTCATCAATACAATCGTTCATTACAGTAACCTGTTTATTTGAGGAAGACATCTGATCCGTCAATCCGAAAATGACACCAAGTTGGGTGTTCTGCGCGAGCATTTGTGCGACGGAATATAACGAGGGTATAATGAGGAGTAAATTGCTGAGTCGTACCGAGGTATCATCAGGTGACAGTATTTGTTTAAGATAGGTGAACAAAGCACGTAATACACCATCACGTGCCTCACGCAACTTCTCACGTGACGTAATAGTTAAGCCTGTTACATCCGGATGCAACAATACTAAAGCTTTCAGTGCCGACATTTCGGCCTTCTCAACATTTATACGACGAAGGGGAGTTAGAAGTTCATCCAAGATACGACTTATAACAGCAACGAGATCGGGATAATGAAATGGTGTAAGGGTTAGGACTGTGTCATTAGGAAGTACGATATGGGTTGATGAGAGCGAACGTTGAACAGTATGGAGAAGCGAGAATGCTGGTGAGCAGTGCTTCAGCAATAAAACCTGAAAAGTTGACAATGACAATTAGCAAAGAAATAAGTATCAGTGCTTGAATGTGAGAAAAGGCCCGGAAAATGAGCAAACCTTGTCAGTAAATGGCAGCTCGGGAATTGGATGCAACAGGTTAGCCCAACCGATCATTAGCGATATACTTCTTTGTCGGGAATTGTTCTCGTGCCCTTCGCCCCCAAGAATATTATTGATATTCTGATTCCCCTGAAGTCTACTTTCGATATCCACAATCATTTCTACAAGACGACGTGATGCTGCTGTCGTTGCTTCATCTTTGCTGTAGCGTCGCTCAATACGTGCTGATGATAGCGCATCATCTGCAACTGACAATATCTGAGTGATAATTTTCAAATACAATCATCTCACGTCCTCCTTAGATATGAAGGATGATAATGGAATGATTCATAGCACTGACGAACTATTTTGAGGAGAACCACCTAAATTTCCGTGAATTGTTTGCAAGATGATACTTACCCGAATCACTGTTAATGTCTCCACTAGTTGATGTTGGCTGCAGATGAGCTGGAAGGCTTCTTTTACGATTTCTCTTAGTACTACCGATACGATCACGTTCATTCTGGATCGCTAGAATAAGTCTTAAAATTAGTCTTTTCATCTCTCTTTGAATCTTTATTGCAGTACAGAAATGAAGTCATTCGGAGGATAGTAGATGGATGTCTATTTTTCCCTTTATTAAATTTTTCTCATCGATTGGTTTAAAGTTCAGTTAGGTTTGAATTGGATGCGGGATTGTTAAAAATATAATGACACTAAAGTATTTTATTTAACACGTATGAAATGATTTCAAAAAAGACATATAAAGAGAATTTTAATTTTTGGTGTTGCAAAACATCTATTTTGGGTAAATCACAATGAAACAAGCAGGCGCATTGAATGACAAATCTTTCTTTTTAATTCATTGAATGAACGCTTTGAATTTAATAATATATTACGGAAGTGATGAGAATGAGTCTTTTGAAAAAGTATAAAGCATTTTTTCATTTCATAGTGGGAATCTGTCAAAATGTACTGTAACATTTAGAATTAAATCTTAACTTGTGGTTTTTTGGAAACAAATAAATGAGATTTTGAGGCGAACAAATAGGTGAGATTTGCAAAGGTAAGCAGTCTGGGAGATAACTCAGACAGAAGATTACACTGAAATAAATTTATCGATTTTCTAAAACTTTGTTAGTTGAAAAGCGGAAAATGTTACGCATTTTTCCTTTTTTTTGCATGAACTGATAGTGCTTTACCTTCCGGTTTCATGCCGTCTGCTAGGCATTTCTGGAAACGACAGTATCTGCATGCATTTCGATGATCTTTATCAATGTTACATTGTTTGCTAAATCGGCATGTGTACTGCAGATTTTGCCAAACGCTACAAATCGCTGTTATATGAATATCAAATGGAACTTGAAATGCATTACATGATGTAAGAGAAGCTATCTTACGAAGAATATTATTCATTTAAAATAAAAATAGATAGGTTTTAATTTCAAAGAATCTGCTTCAAAAAATGAAGTGAGAATAGTAAATTCCAGTTGGTTTAAATCAACCGAAATTGTTTATTCTGAAACTTGAAATCAATCTTCAATAATCTAGAAGTTCTTGCGACGTTTACTGCGTTTCTCTTGGTGTTATTATTATAGTGAGATACCTATTAATCTAGAGACTTGCATTCCAATCACTCTATAATGCGAAGAATTCAACAATTTTGCTTCGAAGAGAATTTTTTTTTTTCGTTCTGAGAAATTTTCCAAACACGGATTCCTCTAATAAATCATTGAAGAGACAGTTTTGTTTCTTCACAATTAAGACTTATTTCAGAGGCTTTATATATTCTCCTTCGCAAGATTTTGTTGATTGAAGTGGTAAGTTGAAGCAAATATCAAGAAAGAACATTTTGTATTACATATATGATTCTCATTTCGAATGATTCTCAATGAATGAATTAAGTCAGACTTAAGTTGCATAGATTTCACTGTGCAGCACAGGAAGAGAGAAAAGAATTCATTAGAAATGGCAGTGACATTTGTTTGACTTTGAGTGATAAATTTGATTAGTCCAACTTAGCTGAATTATGTAGAATCCTGATAAATACCTTCTGCGAAAGAATCCTTTACATCCGTTGCAAGCCACGGCACCATAATGTTTTCCGATAGCTTTATCGCCACATACGACACAAAAATCAGTCGCGTCGCTGATGGCGGTCGATGTAGCGTCACTTTGACTTGTTGATGTATCCATGATGAATCAAGTTTTTAAAGACAACTTCAAGCTTCTGAGTACAACAAGATAAAAAATTCCAGACTGATCGAAATCTGATCGAACTGATCGAAACTGATCGAAATCTTTTTTAACAGCTGAAATGAATGGAAATGTTGAAAAGAATTAACTTTCAAAGTAAATCGTAAGATTACGGAATTATTTATAAATTAGTCATTGATTACTGAGGAGACGAAATGTCTACTGTTATCATATAAGATGCAAGTAATAACAATAAAGAATTATACTTATTATACATGCAAAAATGCTTTAGCTTTTCTTAGAAAATTTTAAAATTTTAGTTGAGATCAAATTTTTTAATGCATTTCTAGCTAATTTATGGAAAGAGAATATACTGAATGCAATTTTTCTTTCATGTGAAATAAGAATCTGGGTTTAACGTACGTTTAAACACGTTTCTTTCACGTAAATACACGTACATTTATGCACATCACAAAGGAGAAATAGTGACAGACACATTGCTTAAATCATATTTTGCCTATTTCAGGGCAACAAAAAAATGGAAAAAGCAAAGCTCACATTACGAATGATATGTACACATAATTGAAAAGATGTTGTTTTGTTGTCCTTTATATAATTCTATTCTTGCCAACTTTTCCTAAAATACGGTATCAACAATAAGTGGAAGTTTAATTCTGATGTAACAAAGTTGGCGCAAGTCATATTTTGCTTTCAGATACCTTTTTCAAATCAATCGATAATGTCATACTATTATGTTTCGATTTTGCAAATCAATTTCTACTATTTTTTTAAAAATATTATATCTAAATAAGAGAGCCGCAACAAATAATTTTAACTTTTGTATTTGGCGATTTGATATTACGTTCAGTAGATCACAAAAATTGGTAAATTATGAAAAAATTAGATTTAAAAGAAGGAATAATTTTTTAAGAGAGTAATAAATAAGAGAGTTTCAGATTCCTAAAAACGCTCCTCGAATTTATGGAAAAAGCAAACGTTTTCAAATAATTTGCTATTGAACATTGTCATATCCCTGGATAATTGGGAATTTTATGGAAAACTTTAAAAAGCTCTATAGCTTGTTGGATTGTTTTTCGAGATGATCAGACTATGTTTTTTCTTTCCTTGCGTGGATTGATGATTTCCTATTTTCTTGGATTTTAACAAACTAAAATTACTTACTGAACTAGAATAAATATAACTAGCTTTCAGCAAATTAGCATTAATTATATATGCTTTGTCTTTGAGAACAGATCGATGAAATATGAAAAGAAGTTAGAAATTTATGGTTATTTAAATTTTTGAAATTTTACAGCTAAGATTTGATTCAGTATAAATGATGAGTGATAAGAAACAAATACATAAATCAGTGTAAATGAAAAATGGGCAAGAAAAGAGCGAATAAATAAGATCGTAATTTATAAGTGCTTGTTTACAAGTTAGAAATGAGAAATTCGAATTTTTTGGAAGAGGAGTGATGACGAAGTGATTCGAAAACTTGACTGTTCTTCGACTGATGGAAATTATAAATGCAGTGCAGGTGCCAGGTATATGTTATTTGTGACTGTATAGTGCAACCAATGACTCAACAACATTCTCCAAAGAATTCGTCCATTCTTTTTTTTTGTTTCTTTTAGGATAAAAGTTAAGATTGGTGCTGACATTGTGAGTTTTGTAAGATCGAAAATTCATCTCAACTATTGTTTTTGAAGAGATGATTAAATCAATATTGGGCTGATCATCACTGATCTTGTCGAGAATTTTAACGAGCAAATTATGGGAAGTTGTTCCACATGCATGCAAAACTGATTCACTGTAATGATGTATTTTTGCAGGAAGATTCGGGAAATTCGACTGACACCGATTCATCCATCGTGCTGACAGTTATTGAATCCTGATGGAACACAAAAGTATTCAACGAAATGTTTCTTGATACAAAGATCAATAGTTCTGGATGATCGTCACATTTTTTCTTTTTTTGATTTTCCACTATCGTACTTTTACAATAAATGTGAATCATTTTGATACAATCATTCGCAAGATATTTCAGTAGATAATCAAAGATCACTGTTTTGAATTTAATTCAAAGAGAACGACTAATAATAGATAAAAGAAGTCAAATAAAACGTAGCAAAAACAGATAGGAAATTCCGTTCCATATCATTCGAAGAGATGAATGATCACAATTATGGACAGTTTTTCAGTCAGTTCTTATCAGTAAATGGTCATTCAATCATTTCAGTATCAGTACCTCGTTATTATGAAATTCAAATACCTGATGTTCGTTATCACTAGCTGATTAGTTCAGAGAAATATTTCAGTGATATGTCGAATTGAAATTGGATTCATTTTACAGACACTATCGATGTGGTCTTCTTAAATACTAAATTGTGCTTTGCAAATGTACAACTAATGATTGTGATTAGAATGATGAAATATTGGAAAAACAGGCACAGATATAAAAATGGAGCATAGAATCTTTATTCTAACACTGAAAAACAAATTGTCTACTAACTTTTAACAAAATTTGAGATTAAAATATCTTAACTATTTGGATCATTATCAAATTTATCATAAATTCCTTTTTAGCAATCTTGCTCAGTATTCGGTGGTCCTCTTTATTTTTTTTTTTTCGGATATAAAAATAGTTTAGTGAATGAATTCATGAATCTGAAAGATTTGAAAGGGCAAAATACGATACGTTGAAAGGTTTCTACAATTCCTGTCTTACTTATCGGGAAAAAATTTATTTATGTAGGGCTACTTCTTTTTAGCTCTCTTGGCAATATTCAAAAAAGTTACACTTTACTAGGAAAAAAAGGTCCATTTGTGAATAAAGAGAAGTGCAGATTGTCACCAACTTATGAATATCGTCCCACGAATCATTTCATTTTTTGTGATCAATCTTCCGACACTGATAAACACACAAGAAAAATTGCCCCAGAAGCATATTTGTAGTAGCAAGTTGACAGACATAATGTTACTAAAAATGAAAGACAAAATTAATTGCCAAATTGTCGATTGGCTTAACATTTAGGGGACTTTTGAATGGTCAATGATCTTCAAAATTGTTGTTTACACGGTCAAACGATCATTCGAAAGCGCAAGAATGAAATAAAAAAGAAAAAAGAGGAAGAATAACATTTCGTCTCATTTTTGTGCTCTCTCAAACTTCTAATTGTATGTTTGATTTGTTTAACTTTAAACAAATTCCACTGCTCTGTCACCTCTTCTCTCACTTGTCATTGCTCTACCAGGACTGGAAATTGTTTTGCACTTCACAGATCAAAAACTGGGATAATTCAATTCACATTTTCTTTTTACACAATCTCTTCTCATTTCTTGAGTTCAGTCCATATTTCGAGAATTACATCAGATAAGATGAAGTGATTTTATCATTCTATCAATGATAACTTGTGAAAAGCAATATTAGGAGAAATAAGAGAAGAAGAGAGTAACAGCTAAATTCGAAATAAATTCTAATTGATGAAGAAAAAGGATCGATGATCGAGAATGACCATAATGAATATAAATCAAATGGGCTCCAATCATGATTTAATATGTAAGTAACAGTAATATCAATTATATGATAAGCTTGATAATAATAATCATTATTGCACTGGTTACGGATAATGATGTTTCTGAGATTAAAACCTTTCTAACAAATAATGAGATTAAAACAGGAATTTTTTTCTTCGAGAGGAATTTTTCTTCTAGAAGACACGGAAAGACAT
This sequence comes from Onchocerca flexuosa, assembly GCA_002249935.1. Lineage (NCBI taxonomy): Eukaryota > Metazoa > Nematoda > Chromadorea > Rhabditida > Onchocercidae > Onchocerca > Onchocerca flexuosa. Next base: position 88,397 of record KZ271558.1, read on the forward strand.
TCCGTAGCTTTGCTCTTCCTGAAAAAATGAATAAAAATCGATATATGATGAAACTTTCCTGGCATTCCAGTATCAGTTCTAAACTGCAAGATGCAAAAGAAAAAATGATGACAGAAATGTCCAAAAATTTTCGACATCTTGTGACTTACAAAAAAACTTCTAAGTTTCCTGCACGATTTCCTGTGATTTCCAATCCAGCAGCAATACTTGTCTCCGGATGTTGAGACTTCTAATAGCTTTGAGGAATATTGTCGTGGTGATAGGGAAGAAGTATCTCTTTTCGATGGAATACATTGTGGGAGGTAGCACTAGCACTGCTTGCTTTCTTTCGAACTTCAAAAAAATGCTGCAAGTTGATGAAAGAGCTAACAAAATGCTAAATTAAGCTAACACAGGAGTTCGATTACATGGTGAGATCAAAAAATGAGTGCAAAATGTGTATTTAATAATAAAAAAGATCCGATGCTGCTGCTGCTGCTGTTTGTGTGACATTTATGCCCAGTAATGTTTTTTCTTTTTTTTTCTTCGTAAATGTCAGTTGTGCTGATTAATATCATTTCACACCAAATTTTGATGGAATTTTTCCAAATTTGAAAAACTCTCTCAAATCTTTGCTGAATTATTAACTTTCTGGATCAGTTAGGCAGGATATATATATAGTTGCAGTGAGTTGCAGATGAGGAAGGAAATGAAAAATAAAAGCAATAATTTCTTTCGCGTTTTTTTCCAAAAAATATTTGTCCAGAAAAATGGCAGTAGCAATCCATGCAGTTGAGTGGAAGGATGGATGAATGGAATGGCTTAGCACCACCGGACGAACGAATAAATTTTCGCGTTTTTTTTTTTTTTTTCTTGAAATGCAATTTCACAAAGTACACATCATTGAATGCGTACACACACACACACACACACACACACACACACATACACACACACACACACATACACACACACACACACAAACACACACACAAACACACACACAAACACACATATATATATATATATCCACTCAGAGACGACCTTTTAACATTCGTTATAAATAACTGCAAGTGCAGTTGTGAGTTGTGAAAATTGGTTGAAATGCCAAACTCGTCGATTCCAGCAAGGAAACAGAAGGACGAGACATTCGTCACGTCGAGTGATATCGCGGACAGCAGGCATATATGGAAACTGCAACGGAACTCCGTGAAAATGATGTCATCGAGAATGTGCTTGTAGCAGTTGTGCTACGAATCTTAAGACTTGCTCACCTTCCACCTATTCATAAGTTAATTAGAGGTTCTTGTTACTACCTTTTGTCCGAAAGAACTTCCTCTTTCTCACTCACATTATGCATCACTGAATGCTAACCACTTTCCTTAATTACTTTTCTATAACTTCTTGATTATAGCTTTTAGAGCATAACATTTCATAGTGAACTCCTTTGCAGCAATAACTCAAAAGTCTGCAAGATAAGAGCATAATGGATTGCATTCTGCAGGATGTTCACTTCTCTTGCATCTCCATGTTTCATCTTTCATCAACAGATTCGTTGCTGATGACGTTGAAAGTTTTGTCTATACGATTTAGTTTCGTCGATCAATTTTTCCTATTCATAGAAGCTCTCTTGCAGAAGAAAACTTGTGATTCAACGTGAATCAGAAAGGAATCTGTTATTTCCTAAGCTTCTGATTGCTATTAGAGATAGTGTGGGACAGATTTTTCTTAGTAGTAAGAGAGCAAAATGTAAGAATAATTTTTAAATGTGATGGGAGGGAAAATTAATAAAGCGATGTCACATTTATCCGTTCTAAAAGTATCTTATGCCCGATTCTCTAATTTGATTGTCGTCTTAAAATTTCAAAGTACAATAAGTTTTCTTTACAAATGAGATCAATAATATTTTATCAGAGATGAGATAAAGATTCAAAGATATTGTATGGTTCTTGCTGGCCAGCGATCACTCATATTAATCATACTAAATCAAAAACGATCAATTTTGCTGATCCATATTTTCTGATGTATTCTAATAGAAATAACCGTCATAACAATAGCTTATCAGTTACATACTATCTTTGGCCTCATTCTATGACCTTTTTCGGTGGGGATAGTTGCTTAATTTGTTCTCAAAACAGTTCTTTGTAATGCCATTTCACAAAAAAACGGTGCCATAGAATAACAATGCCAAGTATTTTCTAAACAAGTTTCCCATTCAATAAATGTGATACGTGACACCTATCTTTTTCTACTTGTGATGGATCACGTTTTCTGTTCAATTATCGTAATGATATGCTTGACATTTCCGAGCAAGAAATGTGGAATGAAATTGTGGAATGTGGAAATGTGAAATGAAGCTGGAGAAAGTTTGAAAAGGTTGAAAAACAAAAAGTTGGAAATGAGCGTATCGAAAACTCATAATCACGCGACTTAAACTCATAACTGCCTACTCCACTGATTGGATGGATAACCGTTGATCTTTAACGAAATATCGAGATTAACTGCACTTATTTTTAAATGAATATCATAGCAGTTAGAAATTCCTTAGATTGTATTTCTCTCTCTATCTCTCCAATGTTTTGCTTATATATTTGCGATGAAAAACAACTTTCCTGAATGAAATTTTAGCCTTCATTTCTTTGCTTCCTTTAAACATTCTCACTAATCTACGAAGCATTTAATTTTTCGTCAAATAAAAGTGGAAATATTTCGCAATAAATGAAAACTTGGAAATAATGCAAAAAAAACTTATTAGTATATAGAAACATGATAAGTTGCTTGGTATAATTTAGAACAACAAACGTAATCGACCATCATCCAGAATGATAGGTAACTTGACACCAAGAAGCTTGGGACTATTTCCCATTTCCTTTCATTTTGAAATGTAAATGCAAATTTCAGTTCAACCTACACAGTATATCAAGTTGTTACAGTAATCCAATAATAATTTTTTCATATAAAGGAAGATTACGGTAAAGCTTTCATCTTCTCTAATATTTCCTTCCAGAATGTCATCCTTGTTTTAGATTTCAATGAAATCTTTTGTTTTTCTTTAGCCAAAATTTGTTCATCTGCATATTCCCATATTTTTTTATATTTCATATGATTTGTTATCTTTGTCTTGCTGCAAAATAATTCAAAACATTTGAATTTATAAAAACTCCAGCTATAAAAGATTAATTGGTCGAAAAGTTATGCCTACCACACTCAGTTCATCCATCATTTTTTTAAAACAAATTCACATTATATATTTCGTTGCATAAAAATTGAAAATTTTGAAAAATTCAATAGTTACAACTTTATGAATAAAGGGTGTGATAGAGCAATATTGAACAGACAAAATAAAAAATGGAAAATATTGACCATTATTATTGAATTACTGTAACGACTTGATGTACTGTGTGGATTAAACTAAATTGTGGCGATTACAAAAATTACTTCAAAATCTAGAAATCAAGCGATGAAGTTAATTTTAATAATCAAAAATACCTGGAGACTGTCATAGCTTAGAAACTAATTTAAGGTCTAAAAATCAGTTGATGAATCTATTTTTAAGTAGCACATACTAATAGAAGTTATTCAGAAACAATTCAATGGAATTAATGAGCCAATGAAAATTTCATATTTCGAAAAATGATTATTGATCGTTGAACAAAAAAATATTTTGAATAACAAAACCTTTCTCTTTTTGCGATAAATACAAGAATGAACAAACGGAATGATGACGATTTGTAAAGTGAAAACAATCAGATATTTCATCAAATATACCAACCAAACTGAACAAATCTTCACGCAAATGTTTGATCAGCTTAAAATATTAGTGTCATCTGATAAAAGATAGCAAGTTTGTACTTATTTGTAGGAGCAAAATGTTTGAGTTAATCTGATCCGTTCTAATCATGATTATGAGATGACTCGTTAAAGCTGAGAATACAAACTTGATTAATTCGGAACAATAAACAATCTAAGGTAAAAGTTGACACAAAACTAATCTAGTGGGCAATAATAAATATGATCAACAAAAAAGAAGTGGTAAACAACCGGCTGGAAACTATCAACAAGAATAATAAACAAGAAAACAGGCAACCTGCAGATTCGATGATTGAAAGAATGCGGGGGATTGATAATAAAATGCAGATAGCAAGCTCAATTAGCAGTGAGTACGTTTTGCAGTCAATTGACGATATCACAGATGAAGGAATGAACTTTTTGTTGATGTGTAGGGCGTTGTTGTTATTGCTGAGAGAACAAAAAACAACACTGATTTTTGGTTTTCTAAAATGAGTGCAGAAGGCCATCAAGCAATCCCCCGTATAACCGTATACCCTCTCGTCCTCCCTCCCTCCGCCCCTCCCGGTCCTGATTCAATTCAATTTTTAGTTCAAAAGCGGCAGACATTTTGAAGAGACATGAGAGAGGGAAGAAGAAAGAATAACAGATCAAAGCACAAAGTCCGGCACAGAGCAACACGAACTTTCATTTATCACTTCTCTTCGTTCCGGACATTGCCTTTTCGAAAAAGAGAAAAAAGCGAACATTTCTTATATACCCTAATATTATTTCAACTGAATATATTTGAAGCATTAAGTTGAAAACTAATAAAATGACGTGAAAAATAAGGACAATGTATTTCAGTTGACAATTAGCCAAGAAATCAGCCCATAGCCATTTATGATAAATAAGATCACTCATGATAAATGCTTTTATCATGCGTTAATCATAATTATTTTTGCTTTCTTGTATTCCCATTGAAAATCACAATTTTTCTTTTTTTTTTTTTACATATGAAAAAAACAGTAACCCAAGCAGCATCTGAAATGATTCAATGTAAACAATTCGATTCCAAACAGAAGATCAAATTTCATTTGAATTATTTGGTGAAGTAATGTGAAATATCGGCACATAAGTTATACTGATGAAAAGTAACTAATTTGAAACTGTTTCTGAATATCCTGAACATCCAGAACTGTTTGCTATATCCTGAATTGTTCACGAATGTTCTGAACTCTTAACGAATATCCTGAACATTATATGGAGAGTACCGCGATTAATTAGAAAGAACACTTAACGGAAAATACATTAATCGAACGAATTCGAAAAAGATTATTGGGAGAACTTTTTTGATGAAGATATTTTATGGCGTACGTCGGAAATTAAATCCCGAATTTATGACAGCAATCAAAATATTTCAATTCTATTAAAGACTGTTTTTACATTGTAATATAAGCATTTCTTTCGTTAGGAATCTCTGTTTTCGATCTGTCACATCAGGCATTTTTTGATATCAAATGATTCTTCTTTCTTTTTTCTTTTTTTTTTTTTTTTTTCAACAACCAGACACTAAAATTTGCTTCATTTTTCATCAAAAAGCGAGAAATTATTCATCTTTGATCGGTTCCTTAATAAGTAACGGAAAAAGATGCATTTAATATAAATTTTCTCTTAAGAGAAAAAAAAGTGCAGCAAATTTGCTATTTCAGAAATCCTATTTTTGGAATGCCTTCAAGAAGAAGCAATTTAATCAACTGAAACATGAATAAAGCGACTTTCGAAATTTCTGCATTTGAAAGTTTACAAAAATTTATTACTACGAAACCGTTTCTTTTTTCCATCAGATACTAAGCAGTCTTAAATTAGAAGTCTTCTTTAATTATACTTGAACTTGGACTAAAATATGCCTCGTACTTTCTGTGCGACAGTATGATGAAAAGTTGTGGAAAAATATATTTCGAAAAATTATTATTTTGGAATATATTTGCAAACTTTTGATTAAAATGCCACTGCGATATTCCCGTCAATTTGAAAGATGAAAAACTAATTTTTCTTTTTTTTTTTTTTTTTTTTTTTTTTGTTCAGAATTATGCAATATATCGGAAATGATGTTATTTTGAAAGAATATCGACATATTAAGCATTCAAATTACCACTTCATCCCTCAAATTTCAACTTAAATTTTTGAAAGTTAAAAAATAAGTGAATGGATAGTGAATGAAATAAATAAAGGAGAAATAAAATATGTGAGAAACTAGCAAGATAAGATAATAGATGATGAGAGGGAATGAGTGGAAGCAATGGGGTTTGAAAGAAATTTTGCAGTATAGACAAACTACAATCGATTTCAGTCTAAACGGCTTAACGGCTTACCTGAAGATGTTGTCCGGAATGCGATGATGTCAACCGGATGTTTGCACGGATGTTTTGTGCATTGATTTTGTTGATGATGACATTTTTCGCTTCTTTACGAGACAAAGATGCCGGTTCTCTTCGATTTGAATTACCCTTCACTTAAAATACCAAAGATTTGATTTGAGGAAGAAAATGGGGAACTGTCAGGGCTGCTTTCTGGTTATAGGAGCTATCGAGAAATAATTTGCAACTCGAAATCTGAATTTCTATAATTGCTCCCAGCTGTCAGCAGAACCAATTGAAGAAATAAATGAAGTGCTGATCTGTTTTTCTCACCTATTTAAAATGAATTTCTCAATTTTTATTTTTCTTTCTTTTTTTCCCACTTCGAAGTTATGTTGAATTAATGAATGAGTGACAAAAGAAATCAGTTCCTAAAGATATTTTAGACTCTCAAGCTTACACTTTCATTTCTCTGGTTACATAAGTTAAAAGTTAATATTTTTAAATAGTATATTTGCAGACAAAAGAATGAAAAAAAGTATTTCTCGGGTTGACAGAAAAATTAAAAGAAGACAATTTCAAAAATGAAGAATTTTTTACCACATTATGAGTTGATGATATTTTTACAAAAGATTCCAATAATTTTGGGCTGGCTGAACAAGAATGAGTAAAAAGTGATACGTTGAAAGAGAAAGAATAGGTCAACATTAAAGGATAGCTAGGTTTGGGGAACTAAATCTTCAACTTTCCTACTTCAATCTGATAATACGGTTGAACTCGATCTGACTATCAGCCAATTTAACTCACATCTTTTAAGCGTAATATTTTTTGGAAAATGTTTGAAATTTGATATGTCGACCTATCATGGAAATAAGTATTATAAATTGAAATGTTTTAATAAAATAGCTTGAAAATTTTTGCGCTAACAAAAAAATAAAACTGAAAAAATAAATATTTAAAAATCAAAAGAAGTGCGCTAAAAACTTAATTTAGATCACAAATTGATGTAAGTAAAATCTGAATAATATCAAGCAAGTTAACAAATGCTACCATCGCATATAGTCACATGAAATTCGCTGAAACCATGTATCGATGCAGAATGATTTTTTGATTGACGGAAGAGTGATTCTTTCTGTATAGTACAAACAATTATTTGAGAATATCCAAGCAAACTGATTATGTATTGATGCATGATGGTCGCACAAAATTTTTGTTTCAAGAAGTGCTTTTGAAATTTGAGACCAAGCATCTCCCGTTTCGACGAGAGTTGCTTTTATGAAACAAGGCAACTGAGCGTATTTGTGTCCTTTATATTTTTCCTTACTGTAGAAATCGTGAAATATTGAAATATAAATTTTGATGGTTGCAGTTGTGATGGACATATTCATTTTTATGTTCTTTGCAATCTTCTCCTTCTCCATATTCATTACAAATAATGCCTTTCAATAGATAAAAGTTCGATGTTCAAATTTAAAGCCGAGATTCTTACGAGCAGAAAGAAAGACTATTGCTTATGCTGGAGATTACAACTGGGAATCAATGTCTAAGGAAAATTCGATATTTTGGCCATTTTATAAATCCTGGAATAAAATTTCCGAATGAATTATAAAATATCTTTTTTTCAGGAAAAATTTTCTCATAAAGAATTAATTGCGTCGTAACGTCAGATAAGACTAAGTCACATGATGCATTTTTATTTTCGGCTACTTTTCATCGACTGTCCTGAACTATTTATTATTCACTTTTATAGGAATTACTTAATGTAGGATTTTCTTCTCGATACCTAAATATGAGTGCAATGAATAAGTGAAAAAATATGGAAAATTTAATCGCTTGACGCGTCGAGTTCTGAATTCCATGATTTCTAGAAGAGTTCTTTGATGACGAATCAACGTTCAACTAACTTCAACTTTCATCTATTTAAGACTGAAAAAAAATATTTTGCAACAACGATGCTAGATGAAATGGAATGAAAAATCTATGATCATTTCTAGACACACACATATACGAGTCTCCTTCACTTATAATACTACATATGAATCTCTTGGTTGACGGAACAGCGCTTCTTCGTTTATGGTACAAGAATATCCAAGCAAATTGATCATTGACTTTTTCTCTATGTTAGAAAAACAATGAAATAACTGAAGAGTACGTTCATTATTTCTTGCACATCATAGTATTTCTCATAGGCCATAGTCATTTTTCTATTCTGTTACAATTAAATTTAAACAAAGACAGTTTTGAAGAACTTTCGATTTTTATCTAGTTTCTCGAAAACTTTGTTTTACCTATGCTCATTTATCTATTCAACTCGATTTTTAGTGCCAAGAATATGCTGTTTTCTTGCAGCATGCGAAAATAACATCATTCTTTTGATTCACAATAGGGAAAAGAAAAATTACCTTTATTTTGACGAAATTAAAATTGATATTTGGACAGAGGTTTCAGATGTGAAATGTTGGCGAAAGTGTTTCCATCATGTTTTCGATTTTTTTCCTTTACGGAAGACTCAAATGTAAGTTCAAAAATCAACATTGAACTGCAAAATATTATCATTTATCTTGACAAAAAGAAGAAAAAAGTTTTTGGAAGTGTCGATGTGTTTTTCCACGAAAATTAATCAATAACCTGCTTAGATCAATAGGTGTTGCAAAATGCAATGTACGATAGTTTTTTCGAAAAGTATACAGTGTTTTCTATTATATGAGATAACTTATGCAGACTAGCCATATCAAGCACAAATGATGCGCTTCTCACGACCAATTTTTTTTAATCAATCTTTTGCCGAAATTATCATTTGAATAGCGCAAGACATTTACTTTTTTTTTGGATTCTTGATAAGAAGAAGGAAATCCACTTTTACTACCATTTTGCCTTTCCACTCGAATCACACTCTCCTTTACTCGAGACTTCTGAATCTACTTGATACCACCGAGTTTTAAAGGTTTTGCTAATCTATTGTTTTTACGCTTCTGATACAAAAAATGAGATTGCATACACATAGACTTACGCGTCATCATAATGTCATCTAATTTTAAATTTTGAAGAATTTCATGTTTTTGATCATACTTATAACTTCACTTTTCGTCAATTCTTTTAACTATAAAAACAGGTTCACATGAAAATTAAGCTTAAATTGAGAGGAAATGATGATGAAAATTGGATGAAAATGCAAGCAATGTTGGTTGCTCGATTTCAGTATATCAGAGAGGCCTTGAGAAAAGAAAAAGTTTTGCAATTCGATTTTAATTATATTTGTTTATTCGTGGTATTCGTCTGAAAATAAGAAATGAATCAAATCTCTTCGTCTTTTTCCATTTCAATTTCTCACTAATTCTGTTTCTTCGGCCAAAGTTAATGCACCATCAAATATGCACTTTGGCTTAGAGTAACTACTACTCATGCCTTCGGAATTTAATGGTCCAGACTGATTTTTTTTTTTTGAAAAGTTAATACTTGATAGTGTTCAGATTTAATTGTGCGTCACTAAATGAGCGTCACCAAATGTAACATTCTATTGAATAAGCAGACCGTATAGTCGATTTGGAGAAGTGAATTCGGATTATCTAAAATAAGACTTCCAAGGAATAGAAGTGATAAGGACTCAGTGCTGGATGGAATAAGCAAAATTTTAAATATATCGTTTGAAGAACCATTTTGAACGAGAAATTGGAAAACCGACCACTGACTATTGATTCCAATTCTGCTGTTGCGAAAAAAGTTAACATATAAAACAAACTGAAACTTTAAACTTGGCTTTTCATGTAAAATGTGATTGATAGATGAACAAAAAAACGGATACAGAAAGTAAGACAAAGCAGAATGTTTTAGTATTCATGAATTTCTCATTTTAATTTTCAAATGAAATTAGGGAGAAAGTATTGAGTAAAACAAATCGGTAAGCAAAAATGCAGGGAAAAAAATGAGCCTACTTCATCATAAGAGAATTAACGTCATTTGAGATTAGTTAACAAAATATAATAATACATGAATTAGACTTTGTTTCAAAAAGACTAATCAGTAAACTTCATCAAATTTCAATATTTTTACACAATAGGTCGAAATTGTTTTAATATGTCTCATTAGTTAGGCACAATCATCTTGTCACTCTTGAAAAAGAAGATGCTTGAAATAGAAAAAAGATAACTTCGCAAAATAATATTTCACTTTTTATTAAAACTGATTTTTGTACTAATTAAGTTGAAAAGTTATTTCGAGCAAAGAATATTTATCGATGCAGTTGCTTTGCGGCGGGATTCATTTCTTCTGATTCATCCGTGGGAATTTTTTCAAAACGGAGGAGTGAACAAAATGACATGCAAAAGATAATTGAATAAACAGCAAAGATTGGCCATTGCTGCAAGTTACACTTTTCATTTTAAAAAAAAAGTTCCTTCCAGTAAAGTTTTAATTTTTGAAGAGTTATTAATTTTAAATAACTCCTGCTAACACATCTTGTTTAAGGGCAAAGAATATTGCAAACACTCTGTGTTTTTCCTCATTGCTTCGAAATTATCCCATCAATTCTCATCTTTGTTTTGCTGATGAGAAGCTGACTTGGTTGAATTATGATATTCAATTTCACCAACACGTGAGCGATCCAGAGCTGTCAGCGCCTCAAATATGAAAATGTTTGATCTGTCAGCGATAAGATTGAAATTTATCAATTCGAAACTGTGATTTCTCAGAAACACATCTTCCTGCTACATTATTTACGGTGCATCAAAGCATGAAACATTTTCAGAAGGAGGAAAGTACAAGCGATCGAAATCTTCCCTATTATGCAGAATATTTTTCTTTTTTTTGCTGAAAATAGTAAAAAAGAAATTGAATTAGCAAATTGAACATGCGAATTTCCACTGCTCTGATTTTTGAGGCTCTTTTTGTTCTTCTCAATCATTATTTCAATCTTTCGGAAGTTTGATTCGATCTATGCTCGATTTTGAAATGCAAAGCACAAAACTGTGAATATAACATCCCTGTGAATGCTTTCACAATATTCGATATTATGATCATTTAATATTTAAATTAAATTAAAAATTCTTATAATTTCTTCGAAAACAAAAGTTTGGCAATTTCGTCTCCACAGAAGTGTCTGATAATTCGGGACTTATTCGGGATTATTTCATCTTCCATGTATACACATTCATCATTTCATGAATATGAAAATCCTCTCCTCAAGCAAAATCTCTTCCCTTTCTCGTTTTTTCAACAGGTAATATAAGCAAGGGAAAAGAAGATGAATTCATGATAGAGAGAACATTCTGGCTTTTCTTACAATTAAACATAATATTTCAAAATAAATATTCTGCCAGACAGACTCAGCAAAAATTGATGTGTAAAATGTCTTCAATTCTGTCTCTTCTATTGTCTCTAAAACGGATGATTTGTTCAGCTTTTCAATGACATTTTCCATCAACAAGTAATGAATTAATTACTAATATTGAGCAATCAATGCGTATTTCTATTCTATGATTAGAAATTGAAAATTCGGAAAACTTTACTCAAGTTTTCCGAAAAGAACAACGTTTTGGTCCGATCAATTAGTAATTTAAGTCAAAGATTTACATTCTTTGAGACGCACAAATGTCTACATTTTGCAGTAACCATTTCCGAAGCGATTAAAAATTCACTTTGAATTGCTCTTCTACTGATCGTTAAAAAGGAAATCTTGGTTTTACGATTTTTTCTATCTTTTTAAAAGTAATAGCAATGGCTAAGATAGCAAGCTGTATTTATTTTAAAAAAGCCTGCAAAAAGAGATGTTAAAATATCTGGGGTTATTTCCATTAATTTCTCTGTCCATCCTTTTAGCAACTTGTTAGAATATTAAAAATCTTTTTGATGTTCTTGAAAAAATTTTCATTCTATTGCTGAAAATCAATGTTTGAATGAATAATTTTTTTCAGCGTTTTTTCTAGAAGAAAATTAATAATTAGAAACTTAAAAGCTATCGAGCGCTCTTCGCTGTTCTTCAAAATCAAAGCTTTCGAACAAATTCAAAAGAAGTTTATCCAATAATAATAATTTATCACCCAACTTATTTCTTCCTACGATTCTGGAAGATCAGATTGCGAAATATTGATTATTCGACCAGTGAAGAAGTAATAGTCATTACTACCCTTGTCTATGGTACCTTTAAGAATAAGAAAAATTGTATTTTTCGAATTATTTCAAAACTTTTTTCAAAGTGCAAAAAGTAATTTCTTTTATGAGAAGAAGGCGCGAAACCAATATTGCTTACAATATTTTTTTCTATTATAAAACGAAAGATAAATATTTGAGATAGCTGAAAGGAGCATTCAAACTATGATACATCACATCGTACTTTCTTCTCTTGCCGGATATTCTCTTTGTTATGCTTTTTCGTGACAAAATTGAATAGAAAATTTGTTGAGATCATATTATTACCCAATATGGGATAATATGTTGTATGACATGCTTTCCCGAAAGATACGCTTCAACTTCCGAAAAGTGATGAAGTGAGGATGAGGTCAAAGAGTCAAATAGATGTGACATTTCAGCTTCTAATAATTAAGAAGTGAGACGTGGAGTTAAGTGAAAGTAATGCGATAATTTAACATTTATTGACGTACATCATGTCCGTATCAATTCAAATTCGAATCTCCAGTAAATTCCACTTCTTACTTGTTTTTGCTCATGAATTGTCGTAGAAGAATCAATAAAATATCTCAATGATGATGTGATAGTATAGGAAAAATCGCTTCACATGGAGCAATTTTCTATTATTTGATTCAATGCTATCGCTTCATGTGAGATTCCGTGGAGAAAAGGTTTGGCTAGAATGATAAATAACCAACTTTATTGATTAATCTATCGTAACCTTGGGAAAGAATGAAAGTAAAACAACAAATCATCATCTTCCTTCTAATATTTCAAAATTCATTTCTCACTTTTTAACAACTTTTGCTTTATGGATGATTACTTCATTGTGCTCTGTACTGCTCTCTTCTATCGCTTATCAATATTTTTTACATTCATTTTCTTCATTTCATAGAAAATGGTCTATTTAAATTCGCAGTAACTCCAAGCAGTAAACGGCAACGTAACCTATGAACTGGCAAAATGGAAAATAAATAATTGGTCCAATCGTTGTTGCGCCGTGACCCTTTTCGATTTCACAGTATTCAACGTGGTTTCATTCGAAATTTGAGAATTCTGTGAAGGTTGTGGTACCTTGGTTTCGTGTCAGTCGGGAAAGGACGATGGCTGATAGATGTAGTTTGAAGGAATGTTTGCAAGAAAGTACAGAAGACCTGGAGGCGACTATCAAAATGGTTTCAAATACTATTTTATTTCTGCAATTTTTTGTTTTTTTGCACAATTGCTCTTCAATTTGGCGCTTTTCCGGATCATTCCCTTTTTCCGTTTTACTTTTTAAATAAATTTTTAAAATCCAAGAACTGTCGTTTATTTATTGCTGTTGAATTAAGAGACTTTTTAAATTTCGATTGAAATTAATTGTCCTTACTGAAATCAAACGTACACTACAACATAAATGAGTAGGATTGAGAAGAACACAGGACTTCTCAGGAAAAAGTGGGATTCATTTAACTGTTAGATCTTATTAAATTAAATATTCAGTTCGTTTATTACAGATAATTGCATTTGTTCTGGACAAAGACCGAAGCTGTGGATCACTTACATCTCTTTGTGAATCATTTCGCAAGAAACATGCTGAATTAACCAAATTACTTGCCAAAGGTTAATTTTCACTTAACTTTCTAACTTGTCCATTTTTATGCTTCTATTTTTAGTACCTGCTTATCAACAAAGAGAACGAGAAATCAGAAGATTGGAAGCAGAAGTTGAAGCACGAGATAAAGTTCTTGGAGATTTGCAAAAGCAATTGATGGCTGCAGAAAAGCTCATAACTAAAATGGTTTTCCAGGTATGCACGAAATTCACTTTTTTTTTTGATTGGTGTTTATCTTTCTTTATTTAAGTGAAGTGAATTAAGTTTGAAAGTATGGAAATAATATAAGAAAGGAATATTAAATTTCAAAACAAAAAACTTAAAAAACCGTCAGAAGTTACTCTTTTCGGTAACTTCTGTTATTTTTCATTTTAAGCATATAACTCACAAATTGATTATTTCTAAGGCTGATAAAAAAGTAAAGGAAATGCGTCAGTCAGAAGCAAACAGGGTAAACAGTGAAACGATCATTCGTTTCGCCAATCAAATCAGTAGAACATACGCTGTCGCAGCACCACTTGGTTGGCAGCTTGGCGATACCTCTCGTCCATATCCTACCGAGGTTTGAAAATTTTGCTTTTTTACTGCCAACAATGGGAACAAGAAAACTGCAGTCTTTTAAAAATTAATAAATGAAAATTGCTTGTAAGTTGAATATCTTCTTGTTAAATAGATAATCCTCTATTAAATTTTCTATAGTTTTTTCTATTTATTCCATTATGAAGATGATTAGTTTACATGTTTTATAATATTCTGCAGAATTTTGACTTTCTCTCTCTTCAAATTATAGTTTAGAATAACTAATTTACTAATTTAAGGCAGAATTGCGTTTATCAGCATTGGCAGCTCCACGAGTAATACAGGCAGCTCCTCCAGCTTTATCTTTGCTTCGTCAACCTACTGCTAGCACTAGTGGAATATTACGTGGTAGCGGACGTGGTGCTTCACCGATGACGTCTTTTTCAGCAGCTATGCAACAGCAACAAAGGTATTTCTTTATATTGGTCTATTTTAGTTCTCATTTATAAAAGTATTGGATTATTGCACACATGGATTAGGCGCTATTCATCTGGAAATGAAAAGAGAAAATTCTAAATGTTGTTTAAAAGCAGTGAGGTTAATGGACTTAGATTTCACAGTTATTTTTGATCTTGAGTTTTTTTTTTTTTTTTGGTAACGAAGGTCATTTCATTTTAGATCATGGAGTCCACGTGGCACATTCGTTCAACAATCGTCTTCATCACCTCGAGGTAGAAATGCAGTCGGCCGCGGTAACATTATATCACCACGGATTAATGCTGCGCCAGGTACAAGCCTATTGCAGCGACGTCCATCCATGACGGGAAGCAGTCCGCATTTATCTAGTCCCTCGTCATCATATCAAGGTTCTATTAGAGAAGGACTTCCACCACCAGTAACAAATGTTGAACAAATGAGCTCTGACTCAAGCAGTAGTTCGAGCAGCGATGAGGGTAGCCCCTCTTAATTTTCAATATTTTATTTATGTATAGAGTGAATTTAAAATTTATCATATTATTAAGTTGCAAGTATACAACACCTCGTTTTGCTCGAATTCCTTGTTTCTTTTTTTTTCCAGATTTCTTTGACACTGTATAAAACTGCCCATGTAAATTATCCCAAACTTTTAAATGCGATTACTGAAGAATGCTTTGCCCATCTAATTCTGCAGCTTGTTGCCATTATTTATAGTTTATAAAATTGAATTTGTTGCCTATAACTCATAATAGGCAGGAGTATAAACAAAACACAAATAAGTGTGCTAGGAATTTTTTCCAGTATTGTCAATTTTACAATCTGGTAGTTTTGGTTTGTTAATGATTATATCTCCACGGGAATTTTTATCAGATTTTTGTATAATGGACCAACACACTATCTTTTTCCACATAAACGTTCTTTTTCTTCTTTAATTTTGCTATTAATTTTGTTCTCTCGCCTTTTTTGTGAGTAGCTAGTTCTAAAACTTAGTATTTTATGTTACATTTTTAAAATAGCAAGTAAATTTATTAGATTTGCAAACATCATATGTATTTTACAGTAACTTAATCATATTAAAGTCAAACTTTCAAGGAACTTAGATTTTCAAGGAATTTAGATTCAAGGAATTTAGATTTTCATGTCTTACAATGAAAATTTCAGCTTTATTCAAATTTAGTTCGCATAGAAAATGAAATTCCAGAATAGATATAAATTAGAATTTTTTAATATTAGATTGGAAACGGTAAGCAATCATTAAGAATTTCTATATAACTTTATACAATTGTTCTTATGATAAAGATCCATTTATTATTATTTCTGCATAATTATAAAGAAGTTCTAGTTTCTCTAGGTGGGACGAAAATAAACAATTCTTCGAAGAAATTTAATGGTAGCTTCTGAAAGTTGTGGACATTACTGTTGATTATTCCTGATTATTGAATTACAATATTCCAAATTTGCAATGTTGTGATCGATCAATCAAAATTTAGTTGGAATTTATTGAAATTGGAAAAAGCTATTATTTGCTAATGAAAAGTTTCAGTAATTTAACACGAAGTTTACTTTCTTGAAGTCCATCAGATAATTACAGATTTTTCAAGAATTCAATAATGTCTTACTTCATCTCTTGCTGTTAATTTTTTTCTCTTATTATTTTAATTATTCCCGTATTTATTATATTTTGTTTTTTCCTGTGAAAAAAATTTCTGAATCACTATTTTTTTCGGGCACATTTGTTTTGGTTAAAAAATCCTTTACATATTAATGCAATAGAAGTGAACTATTTTTGTATTTAACAGTGTTTGCTATTATTTACAAACGGATTGTTTATTTAGTAGGAATTCCTTTAATCAGAACATAATCTGCTAAAGTAGATTGTATTCTGATTGGATTTTTCCATCAATTCAAAGTGCATTTAGCGCACATGAGTGATCCAGGAAAAACTGCAGATACAGCTTTTTTGAATTCGAACGATTCTTCTACCACATGCAATGTTCAAATACATCCGTCTTCCCAAGGATTAAGCAGTACTAATTCAAGTATGTGAAGTTTGATAGAATTGATTTCTTCATAGATGAAAAATTTATAGATTATGGAGATTGATATTTTTGTTTCGCCAATTTTTGGAATTCTTTTAAACAATTCCCTTGCAGAAGAGCATGATTTTCCTGATTTAACTAATTTTGTCAATCAGAGAATGGAAAGTGAACTAGATGAACTGTTCATCAATCGATATACAATGGTAAGCTGATCTATTCATCAAATAACAGGTGATTATTGAAATGGTAGTTGATGTAGAATTTCCAGGCTAATAAACTGTATGTAGAAGTTGCAAATGGTTTTCCCGACCCAGTCATTGTGTATCCATGGAACAAAAGACCGAAAAGAAATTTTGACTATAGGTATGCTTTCACTGAACATTTCTTTTGTTGTGATGCATTTGGAATAATGAAAAATTGTCATATTTATCATGTTTTTGCATAATAGGCATTTTTTTGACTATGCTGAATAAAAAGCAAAGCGCATGAAAATTAGTTTTGAATCCCAGTGAAAGTTTTGAAATTTTGAAAGCATAGAGAAAAGAAAATCAAGTTTCAGCAGTGGTAACCGAAGATCCTGGAAGGGAGATAACAAACGCAATGTTGGTTCAGAATGGCGAAGTAATTGGGAAAATCCCAGTTATGATCCTTATGTTGCACAGGAGTCGAGGAAAAGACATAATCCAGCCATGGATCATATTCGTGTTACTTATCCAGGCAGGATGAATTCTTAATTTCGGGTTTAGCATACAGAAAAGAAAATCTAGAACATTCAGCATTTCCATGTCATATTGTATAATATGAATTCCAAGTAAAAGTAATATTTATCTAATAAATAATTAAGAAATCAAAATTTAAAATTTCACCAAGAATTACTGGTCTGGAATAAACAGCTTCATTATAATAACAAATAATGGATTGTTGTCCTGAACTTCTGGAGAAATGCGAATAGCAAGCCGACCTTAGACGACTGTACTGTCATTTTTTTTTTTTTTTTTTTTTTTGTCGGGAAGTTGTACGGAAAAATCCGATGTTTTATTTTAGCAAAAGCTGATGTCAAAAACTGAGATATAATAATCTTTTAAGTTTCAAAAAATACTACGAACTGGACCTGTTTATTGCGTATGAGAAATAATTTAGGATCATACAACAGCGTGTATAAGTGAGAATTTTGAGAATATTTTAGTTTCCTTTGAAAATAAAATGATAAATAGCTTCAAGTAACCATTAAACATCAAATGTGATCAAAACTAAAGATTAAGAATCAATAATGGCAGTATCATTATCTAGATTAACTTTAGAGAAGTGCAGTAGGAATAAGTGCAAAGCATGTCTTCTCCGTACCCGATTGTAAGATACTGAATAGAGTTTCGCATTTCAGAATTGAGAGATATAATATCGATTTTTAGATTTTTGGATTTACATTTATAAAGTAATGAAAAAATAAAAAATATTTGAATTCTCAGATACCCTCCTAACAGATTCAAAAATTTTCAAGAAATGAATGATTATTCAAAAAATATGAAACTTTTATACTTTCTGAAGTATAAAAGTTATACTTTCTGAAACTTGAAAAAAGTTATACTTTCTGAAACTTGAAAAAATCTAATCCATAAATTTTCGCCCTCAAGCAAAGCTGTGGATTTTGTCTTGGTCTCACAAGTTACCTAATATTAACTCGACCGCATGGAAATCTCAGTCTTTCTCAAAGAACACATCAAATCATCGAGAACCATTTATCTCTTATCAAATTGTGGAGAAAGAGTAAATAGTTATGAATAGAGCAATAGAATAGTTCTTCCTAAAAAAAAAAAAAAAAAGGTTTTAGTGATATGCTTCGTAGTCCCAATTTTTAATATATTATCAAATCACATGAGCAATGAAATTGAAAAAAGCATATCAATCAAAAAGAATCATGAATGACGAGGCGGAGTACTTCGACTTCGTCGTGATCGCTCCACGTCTCGCCTTTTCTCTGCACTTAGACCACATAATTTAAGTATTTCGTCGCCATATTTCTTCCAGATAAGATGCTGGCCATACATACCATAGAATCTACAACATTATTACAAACAGATAAAGAAAACATAACGTCCGTTTTAAAAAAGACAAGGTAAGATTCATAATTGCATAGAATTTCATTATTTAAAACGAAGTAAGATTATGAATTTCTCTTCTATTTTTAAAATCACCGAAATCCTACAGATGTTATTTATCGTTGTTCGCAAAATCTATGTGACTTATGTCAATTCATGAAAATTTTCATTACTGCTCGAGAAGTGATAAATACGGTGTAAACATACAATCCAAAGAGTGATCCCCCCAAATGTGCTGCATGATCGAACATTTTGAAACCAAGAAGCAAACATATGAGGTCAAAAGCAATCATTCCGCTCACAGCCGATCTTGCTGAGAAATCAAAATGTGGTACAAAAACAATTTTTAGTCTTGCATCTGGCAATTTCATGCAAGTATATACCAATAGCGCCATTATTGCACCACTCTTAAAATTGCAAAGTATCAGTTTAAATAATTTAATTCATGAGTTATACTTTTTTAAAATCCTTTAGTGAAACAAAAGTATCTCAGAAATGGTAAAAGAAGAACTAACAGCTCCAAGAGCTCGTCGATTTGTTCCTATTATATATTTATGCGTTATTCCAGCTAATGATGAGACTGCAGCGGCTGTTATATAGAAAGCCCAAAACTGTAAATGCAAATATATTCAACGAAATATCAGATTTTCATTAAACATAAGCAGAGAGACATAATTCTAAATAAAAACATTACTCTAAATTAAAAAGGATTGATCAGTAATTCAGTATGAAGGCAAAAATGAGAAGCTATTTAATCATTTAATCTCAACCTGTTCAATTCCAAGAAAAGAGTCGATAGAAACAGGAGCAAATGTGTTCAGTACATACATATTCAGCACAAGATGAAGCATATTCGCATGAGAGAAAGCACTTAATACCATTGGAAGACACAAAGCTTCTAAAATAAAAAAAAAAAAGTAATTTCACTGGAAGAATGAATATAGTTAATGGATTATTTGTATAGCCAAAAAAGAAATCAAGTCGAGCAAATGTTGATAAGAGAGTCTAATTTAAACACAGTTACAAGAAAATTAAACAAGTTAAAATATGAATCGATAATAACGTAATCATAAAAATAATGCCAAAGAATATGTTTTAAAATAATTGAGTAAGTTTCACGAGGAAATAATAAAATTTTTCGTTAATTTAAAAAGTCTAAAGCACAAACGGAATATCTATAGGCTTTAAAATTCATATTACTCCGAAAAAAAACAAACAAACTTGAAGCAAAACTATTTGTAAACCATCTCCACATAAAGAGCTGGCAAGACTTGATCCCCCACATCAACATCACCATCATGTTTATGCCAACAAGTACAAAAGTGCACTTGACACCATCCCGAAGTCGACGATATTTAGAGAAATGATTCTTAGTTTCCTTATACCTCATATTGAACACCTCGTAAATCTCACGCCATCTGAAAGTTAAGATTCTAAAAATAAAACTGCGATGAAATCAAAACAAATAATTGGTATTTAATGGTGCCAACATAAATAAGAAATAAATGGCATGCTAGTTTTTCATTCCAAATGGCAACCATGATGTTAATGGAAGCTTCAATTATTTTAGATATGTTTCAGCATCAATCTAGTATGACTGCATTCAAAATGAAAAATATTTTTTGTTGCACATGCAAAAAAAACAAAAATCTCAGGAAATTTAAAACGTACCTGTTGTTGGATCTTTTAAGATCAAATATTGCAGCCACCGCAAATGATATAACTCCTACCTGAACAATAAGAAAATGATAAAAATTATGATCAAAAACTTTTGACTAATAATGGTATACATTTAAATTTGTAGAATCATAAAAATGATTAGATTTTGATGACCAAATTTCCTACTTACATCAAATTTAGGATATAAATGGAAGTTAAGTAGGACAAAAAAAAAACTTATATTGAAAAGATTTGTGAGTCTAAGTCTCGCTCAAATAGTAAAGACAACGCATACTTCACGTAAAGATTAATGCCCTCTTAATATATTGGAAAATATTTCAGAATGCTATTCATTTTGATTCTATGTCTAATGTCATGCAACTGAAATCCATAAAAATGGTAAAAAAAAATTTACATTAAATACAAAACTTGACATACACCAACAGTAAAGCCGAATGCTTTATATAAATCTCTCAACGGACGGAGCGGAATTACATCTTCCTGATACGGTAATTTCTGCTTCGACTGTTCTATATTCTCTTTAAATTCATCAATTCGCCGCCGATATTTTTCTTTTTTGTTCAATCCGAAACGACTTCTTATTGGTTGGAAAAATACTAACTTCGGAGATTTCGTAGTTAACTTGCAGGAGCATTTCATAAGGGTACTCAGCATACCCTAAAAGCTGTCCTTTAAAAAACTATAATGATAACTTTTGCTGAAAATATTCATTGGTAAGAATGATTTCCCTTATAATACTTAGTTTGTTCTAAAAATGGAGAGAAAAACATTCATGCGAGATCAGAATTCGGTAGCATTAGCAACACACAACAGGAAAATCTCAAATGGCAAAATCAAAGCGAGAGTTCAAAATATATCGATAACACATTATAAAGTGTTATATATATGTTTTATTTTCAATTTGAAGCAACCTACCGTATACTCGCCTTTTCTTTGATCACTTTTCAACCAAGAAAGTCAAAATGGAAAAAGCCAAAGCCCAAATGTAAATACTCCTCAATTAACTCCACCAATAATTCTGCCTTAAAGCGAGAATCGATAATCGGTAATGTTTAAAAAAGTCATTTAAAACGGAGTAAATTTCACTAAATTTTTACAAATTCAATCTGAACATTTCAAAAAGGGTGGAAAGTAGTAATCACTGAATGATGGAATACGATCTACTTATAGTAATACTTCGAAGCTTTAAACAGATCAAAAAAGTATCACCACATGTTGGCATACAAAAATTAAGCGATTCAAAACACTCAAAGCTGATCAACAAGAGTATTACTCGGAAGAATTGAAGAAACTTCTATAAGAATACTTATAAACAACCATACTGTAAAAACTCCTGGAATAAGCAACTTTCTACTTTACTGTTTTAATTATCAGTTTTCTCACATTATTTGCATATTGAAATCTGAGAAAAAAAATTTAGAATTATGGAATGTTAATTTGAACAAGCAATTAAAAAGAAGAATAAATTTCCTCGCAGGTTCGATTCTACAGTATCTGTACTTCCAAGTATCCATATTCCGACTGTCCGAAAAAAACTTCCGCGTTTTCATATGTTTTCAGCAGATCTACTTACTCATGTCATTATTAAATGTGATTCCTAAACAAACATTTGAAATTCTAAGTTCTTAGATAACAGAATCATATACGTTCGCAATATTAATGGACGCACGCCATCATGAACAATCATATCACACTTCCTGCATAACCGGATGATGCACTTACATCAATGGGAGATGCAGATTTGGTTACCGAATTCTCATCGCTCCTCGTCAATCACTTCACTGAAAAATGGAATTTCTTCACAAAGAAAGCAAATTTATAGATTTAAAAAAATCTGTATGATAGAGATAATCCCCCAAGCGATCAGGTTAACTCATAGCAATTAGAAACCTCGGCGTTATGATGAAATTTTATTAGCAACAACACAAAAGCAAAATAAAACCGAACAAAATGAAACAGAACATTAGAAATTTAATCCTTCATATTCCCGTATTCTATCATACGAACAATATTTTTCACAGCTCTTGCAGCAATAGACAGTATATTTTGCAGCGTATCTTCAGTTCCTCCAAACTTAGCAATTCCAACTAACTCAAAGAATAAACTGACAAACAGGAAAAAGTCAAGCTTTTATCAATACTTCTTAGTACGCAAAAATCCTAGAAAGATGTTCAACTGCACAAACAAAACAGCTTCAAGACGAAATTTAATCTATAATTTTTCTTCAGATATCGAAAAAACGGAAATTAGAAATAAGGAACGAACATCCACTTTTAGCTTTCTTATTGAAAAACCCTTTATGAAAGATTAATCCTCCTATCGCACGACCACCGAATGACAAAAAAGTCACAATTTTAAGGCTCAAAAAAAAAGTGGAGAAATATTCATTTCAAAACATTCTAAGAATTTATCTATTCTGTCCATCCAATAATATGAGAATACAAAGCCATGACTTTCGAATTTGTAGCTTTTCAAAAATCATGTGAATGATAGCTTTTAAAAACATTAAATTTTGAAATGAGTTTGAAAAACATTGAAATCTGGGATATAACAATCATAAAAGCTGACTGATAAAGCCAGCTGCTTATTTTCTGATATAAAAACATAACCAATAACAGAAAAAACTATCCGATAACTGTAACTTTCAATGAAAAAATAATTTATTTCAACTTTTATCAAGATAACATATTGGATTTTCATAAATCATTCGTAAATCAACTTTTGGACCAAACAGATCCCTTATATTATCGATGCCATAACGAATCATTGTTGGCCTGTAAAATTTCTTTTGAAAAATCATAAATTTTCATAAAAAAGTGCTAATTTAATAGTCAAGATTAAATTTTGATATAAATTATGAGAAGCAGTCAAATGTCGCTGCAGTTATTTATCGAAGTGGAATGAAATACTAAAGATATGAATTATGCGAAGATGAAGAAGAAGCAAACCTTTCCAGGGATAATCCATAACCGGCAACGTTCACATCAGCTGGTAAACCCATAGGTAACAACATTTCAGGGCGGAACATACCCGAATTGCCAATTTCTACCCACTTTCCTAATCCTTTATGAAAGGCAAAGATTTCCATCGATGGTTCCGTATAAGGATTATAAGTAGGTTTAAAACGAAGATTTGTAATACCTGAAATCACAAAGTTGAGGCGATCTTCCCAATCTAAAATTGAAATTACCTGAATAAAACAGCTGTTTTTTTTTTTTTTTTTCATTTGAGTAATGATATGAAAAACATAAACTGAAAGATCAAAAAAAATCTTCGAATCGAAGCTTACCACATTTTTGGAAAAATGTGGTGAAAAGACCCATAACATGAGCAAGTGTCAAATTCCTTTCGGCAACAACACCTTCGACCTAAAATACAAAAAAAGTTGAGATGAGTAATGATATGAATAACATAAACTGAAAGATCAAAAAAAATCTTCGAATCGAAGCTTCTTCGAATCGAAAATAGAGCATAGAATTAAAAAAAATCTTCGAATCGAAGATAGAGCATAGAATTAAACACAGACATAGAATTAAGCAAAATAGCAAAATAATTAGTAGTTGAAACTAATAATTAATTAATTAATAACTGGAAGAATAATAAATGAAAATATTTCTTCTTTTTAGGAAATTATGAAGAATGTCTGCATGTTAGAATAGAATTTTATGAGTTAATAAACCTGATGAAATTCGGCCAAATGTGTTGCATCCAGCGTTTCATTTCGGAAAACCCTGTCGATACTAAACATTTTTGCAGGCTTGAATCCCTAAAATACAAATAAATTAAAGAGATAATTCTACCAAAATGAGCGAAAAATTTTGCTTTGAATGCATAATTCCAAAATTGTTCGGCAAAAAATAAAGCCATATATATTTATGCTGCACCTTAAGCACATAGTAGCTTATCTAATTCAGATTCATTTCACTTCATAACCTCGTCATTTTTGAGTTCAGCTCGATATGATTTAATAAAATGATTCGAAAATTAAAACCTCTTTAGCGAGCTTATATAACTGATGAGCGCTGACAGCAGTTGTATGTGTCCGTAAAACATTTTTTTGAGCTTCTTCCAATTTCCAGTCATAGTTATAACTAAAACAAAGTGATTGGAAAAAATCCTATCATTAACATGGACAAAATAAAGTATTTTATTCTACTTTTTTCAATAAGACTATAAAATTAAAAGAAAATCTGGATTAGTTAAATGAAACTATTATATTTTTTCTGTTCAATTATACTTAAATTTGCTTATTTTTTTATTAATATACATTATTTTCTTATCATATCACAATTTTCAAGTCTTTTTTTTCAATCGAAATAATTTTGTTTGATCGATAATCAATTTTAGAAGAAATCCTGAACCTCAAACCCTCGAATTTTCATAACTATCATTTAGAATTACTGTCAAAAAAGTTTACAATAAAAACCTACCCCTTAGAACCATATCCACCTTCAGCATGAATCTTCTTAACTCGCTGTAAATAATCTTCCGGGAAATTGGAACTTCTTTCTGGATCTGATAGAAAAAAAGTATCATGAGCGTCACGTGCTGGATGTTGTTGTGGTTGAAATAGAGCATCGAAATTCCAGAAAGAAGATTCGACATACCTCAAAAAATAAAATGAATACTAGAAATTTTCTGCCAATACAGAGGCAGAGTAGACCAATGCAGAACAACCATTACAAAATGAAATAGAAAAAAGAAAAAAATGATTACAATTTGAGAAGAAAAACACAAAAAGAAGGTTGTTGAAATTTCAGTCCAGCTTTCAATCAAATTAAAGCAATATCTCACTTGTTAGCAGGCATTTCCACGAATCCCATTTGCAAAAAAATTTGCCGAAATTCGTTCCTTACTTTCATAAGCGGATGCAGATGGCCACCGGTTGGCATCATGCCTAAGGCATGAAAGTTATATTTCTTAAATATCTTTTTCCTCCATGAATTGCTGCAAAAATAAATGAATTCTTACATTTTTCAAGCATACTAAGCCTACTCTCTATTTTAATACATGCCTCTTAATTACTACAGAATGAGCTGTTGCTTAAAAACGAACTAATATAAATACTGCATCATCAGAGTTCTACTTACTTGTTAATCATATCTGCAGTGAGATCAACCTCGGGCTTACTTAAAACTGTCGAAAATGCTGAACCTTTTTTGACCAAATAACTTTTGATGCTACTGAAAAAGTTGAGTAATAGTTTCAAATACAACAAAAACAGTGATAACAGTAGTCATTAGTGATTTAATATTTCTTGTTCAGCAACGAGAAAACTTCAGTGAATTGTATGAAACTGCATAAATTAACGGTAAAATGACAAATTAAATTTTTTTTTCTTTATTTTGCTTTTTATAATTTCCTTCATCATTCGTTTTGCACGATTTAAAACACAGTACATTTAATTTATCTTATAAATGATCAGAAATTTTAAATTTGGTCGCATACCTGATGTCCAAGTTAATTATTCCTTTTTCTTTTGGACTTGATTATTATTGCGGAATTGTTGTGTAATTAGAGAAAATTTAATCCAGATTAGGGATATAAACAAAAATATAGAAAACACTATTGATACTACCAATTAAAAAACCTACATCTCTGTCACTAATTTCCTCTTCTTCAATTCTGTTATAGTTTTCGTATCCAATTTTTGCATATTCCCTTCGGAAATCATCTTGAGTTCACTTTGCACCTTATCGTTGATTGTTTCGACTTTTCGCACTAAACGTACTTTTCCAGCAGTTTTATCAATAGCAATCCATCCGGATGCTATTGCTTTACTTATTCCCACTTTACCGAAAGGCAGCTTCTGTAAACAAAATGATTTTTAAAGCATAATATTATTTCACTGGAAGTGACAGACAGTATATAAAACTACCTCGATGTAAATATTATCATTAAATATGTATTTTCAGTTTTTAATAACATAAACAGTCTTACGAATGATTTCATCACTATCTTGGAAATCAAAACATACTCATAATTAAATAGACATATCGAAATAGTTACCATTAATTCCATCTGATCAATTCCATTTCGTCCAATAAATGAAAAAACTTTCGCTTCATGAGAACCATTTGCAACCATTTCATTTCCTTCAACTGTCAGTTCCAAAGTTTTTGAAACTCTTCCTTCCGTTTCCACTAGCTATACGAAGAACCATGAATGCAATTTGAAAATGATCAATGAACATAGTAAGAGTGTGACAAATCATCCTATTTATTGAGTATGAAAGATAATAAGATTGATACAGTAGCTAAATAAAAATGAACTTGAATAATACAAACTTTTTCAAGTGCTTCTAAACTTTTTACAGCACCCACTACTTTCTGATGATCTTCTCCGGTAGATGCGGCATATTCGAAAGTGTCAAAATGATGATACTTCTCAAGATGATGCAATAAATTTTGAGATAAACTAGCATCTCCTGCGTCTTCGATACCTGATGGTGGCATTCTGGTTTCATAAACACCGTTCAATAACGAAGCTTCAGAAGTATCAGACAGAGAGCTATAATTGGCATGCATAACTAAGAAAAGTATTAGAATTGATCACTGAGCATGATGAAGACAGAAATTAATGCCACTAATGTTTTTGAGTTCCAGTTCAAAATTCAAATGTGATATTGTTGATAAAAGATTTAATGAATAAAAGCTGACAAAGCTAGTGCGATTTTATTAATAATTTCCAAACAAAAAAAAATTTTTCCGCAGTTCACTTCCATTCCCATGCATTTTCACAAATAAGTACAATAGTTTTTATGTCAATGTTCATAATCTACTTTAATGCACAAAAGAATAAACTCAAATCTAACGTTGTTCTTTCCAGAAACTTCAGATGATTCAGCCAGCGGTGAAAATGCGGATATTTGATAGGATTTATTATTTCTGAAGCAAACTTCCTGTATATAGTCCAGTCGCTATCGCACGGTGAATATCTGAAGTATTTTTTTCTTAAATATTGTTAAATTCCTATCAATAAAAATAACAAAAAGAATGATCAGCAATAAAGAATGATCACTGCTAATTATGCAATGCATAAATCTTCATATTATAAATTATAAACAAATGAATTATGCTAACGAACTGCAACAGTGTAAGGGAACAAGGAATTTTTTAGGAATGATAACAAGACTAATTTTCTAACGATAATGAAGAACATGTCGCAAGTTTTTGAGTTAATTTAGATGACAACAATAAGTGAATCAATTTCAACGTACTCTCCGATATAGCTGAAATTTGCTAAATGGTCGTTAAGCACTTGTGGATTCCATTTCTCCATTCACAATTCCTGCACTAATCTAAATATGGCAATTTCAAACCGATATCAATAACGTAATAAAAAATTTAAATTTGCATATAGTAAAATTTATTTACAAATCTCTCATTCAGTTGTACAGTAACAATGACCATGGGAAACCATAATTTTCAGGAAAAATACAACTATTGGAAATCATTAAATCATTTTCTAACTCTTTTAGTCACAATTCGATTATGTTTTCTGATTTTTTAGAGTTTGGTTTCACCATCAAGACGAAAAAATAAAATATAATTTTTCAAAACTGAGTTTTCCGACTTTTGCTAAAATCAGTTCACGTACAAAGATTCGAGGAAAGAAAGAACATCTTTTATTTGATGAAACTAAGTTTAAGATAATCTTGGCAGCTAATTAGTGGTGTCATTTTCCCTAATTATTCATTTTATGAGTAAAATAAAAACTATCACAGATGTTTTTCCAATGAGGGAAAATAATAGGGAAAATCGAAAATTAATTAAGAACAGAGTTAATTAAAATGAAAAGAGCAAATGGATGGAAAATCCTAGCCGACAATCAGATAAGAAGTAAAGCAATTAAGCAAATAAGTAGATGTACTGATAAAATCTGCTACACATAACCTTTACGATAGATATGAAACTCGCATCACAACAAATTGGTCATTAAGAGCATTTCGAATTTGAAAGATGAAGAAATTGAAAAAAGTTCTTCAAAATTTACACACTATTTTCAGTCAACTTTTATGAAAAAAAAGGAAAAACGAACAGGAAACAATGAATGAATTGAATCGATTCATTCTTTAACATCAACCAAACATTTTTAATCCAATAATTGCAGCTCTTAGGATATAAATTAACGCATATCACTTCGATATTATGAATACATTAAATGTTCGCAGAATTAACCAAACATATATTTACTACTAATTAGCTCTTACGAATATCATTTTTCTCATCAGTACTGGTTACTTTGTCGTATTATCTCAGTAAACTGGAATAACCTACAACAAGAACTGTTAAGGAGTCGGAGACACTGGTACGTGACATTACCGGAACAGAAAATTATTCAAAAGGCCTGTTACGTGTTAAGGACAGTTGACGTGCTACGTATTAAAGACATTAGCATGAGGACAGTTACGTGCTATTACGGAGAGCTGACATGAGGACAGTCTACGTGCTGTGTGTTGAATATTATCAATTATTTAACCCGTAACAAACAGAACAATCGCTCTGTTATGCAACTCAGGAATATTTTCGGTAACGCCACAACAGAATTGTCCTTCACTGTACCATGCAAATAATAAATGACTCATCTCAACAAATATAAAAACTTACAAACATCACGACGCAACGTTAAGACAACTTCCGCATATCATTTACGCCTGAATTTATATGGTCCGTGAAAATTGAACACCAAACTTTCGCTTCACTGTCCTAAAGGAATAGGTGTTGGTAGATATGAGGGATTTTCGGATTGTAGTGATGAAATACTTTTTGGATAGTTGACAATTTATATATCGCTCGTTATTGTTTCAGAAGAATGACCAAAGAGTTGCAGTGTCTTTTGGATCAGTATCCTGTCTTCGAGTACGACGAAAGGAAAAAAGTTTGTTTTAAATTTTGTTTCGACTTTTGAAAATCATTAGTATCAGTTTACTATTTATCGCAATAATTTTGAAATTCTGGAGAAATGCGGTTTTTTTGCAGTTGCGATGTACATTGACAGGGCATGAGATTCCATCACGTTTCGATCAACTTGACCAATACGTTAAGACATCAAAATTTGTTCATGCATGGAGAATACATGAAATTATGAAGGAATATGGTGCATATTTCGATGATATTGGGTAGTTTTTTTGTTTTTACATACTTGCAAGAAACGTAGTTTGATCTGAAACGATATTGGTTTCGAATTTAGGATTGTGTTTGAGTATATTTTTTTCTTCACATTATTTTCGTATTGTATAGTATCATTTAATTTCATTATGAGACCTGTAACTGCTTTGTCTTTAGTCCCCATGAATTCGGTTGCAAGGTTACTATGAAAATCATTGCGAAGGATCCGGATGATCTCTTAAGGCATATCAATGGGAAGAGGTTCAAAAAAGAATTGGAGAAAGGTATGTTTGTTGCATGACTTTGACTAAATGATCACAAGTAAGGGATTAATAAATCAATGTTTGATACCAGCAAATTTTCTTAGAAGATTTCTACAATTGATTCAGAGTACATTTTGGAGTTATTTGAGCAGAACCAGAATGAGACAAGCGATTGCAGCATTGCTATTAATGTTCAAGGCCTTTTTTTTTTTTCTTTTTTTGAGAAATCAATTAAAATTAAATTTAATCATCATATAGCATTGTGCTTCCCAGAACTATAATAATTGAGCTATATTTTGCAAATTGTGAATATATACGGTGGTATTTCATGATTGGAGATCTTTTTTTCTTTTATTTTTATATGTGGAGGCTGAATTTGTTTTCCAAGAGTTTTGGTTTCCAGTTCATGCATTTGTTCGCAGCTGTTCTATATGCTCAGGATGTAAGATGATGAAAAAAAAAAATCATCTTAATGGAAAATTAGAAATAGTGAGCAGGATGACAATCAGTCCGATTTGTGCTTCGTCTGGTTTTTTCATTAATCTGTTGGAACATAAATTATTTTCCATAAGAATGATCGTGACAGGACAGCTGTTTAATTGCTAACAATTTTCAATTTAAAACAAACTTTTTTTCGTTGCCTCAATGTCTTGAAATTCTATTTGTCTTTCTTCCTTTCTTTCTCTTGGCTACTAATTTTTTTTATATTGGCAAGAAATAAACAGTAAGTTATCGTCCTTTATATATATATATATATATATATAGAGAGAGAAATATATATATATATATTTCTGCATGAAAGTGATTTCTTTATTTTCCAACTAATTCATTTCTTTTTTTCAAAACTCAAATTTATCAATCATTATGTATTATGCATTTACTTTGATTCTGTCCGGAAATATTTAATTTTATGAAAAAGTCGAGAATTTTTTCATAAAATATAAAAAATATAATATGATGTAATATAAAAATGAAATATGGAATTTGGCTTCCTTATATATTGATTCTAGTAGGATGGCGCAATAGCAAACCATGCTATTTTCCCTTAAGTGAATCGATTTTTCTGCATTTTCTTTACCCCATGGTTGCTGAAAATCTAATTAAAGCCTTTGTGGATCTACCTATTTGTTAGCTACCTAAGCGGAAGTCGTTCTTTTTCATTTCTTGCACAAGAAGTTCTCTTTTTGTCTGAATGAATGCTGTGCTCACTTTTAGTCTTAAATAAGTGCATTGGTCTTCAGCAAAGAGAAATGAAGAAATCTCATTTTAATTACTCTTTGATACGATCAAAAAATGGAAAAAAATATTATAATCAATCGGAATTCTTGCTATATAGTATGATGAAGATTAGATTTGAACTATATTTTTACTCTTACTTATATACATTTAACAAACTTCATTTTCTTGCAGTTTTTTGTAATGTAAGTTCAGAGCGAAGAGTGTGTCACTATATGTGGATGGTTTGCACATGCTGTTACGATTGTCTCAAGTGTTATGTAATTCCAGATAGTTATGTTTACTGTAATAAAAGGACGCTATTTACGATATTGTTGATCACGATAATTAATTTGTTCCATAGAAAAATACGTAATAATTTTAGATAAAATTATTTTATAGAATTATTACATTTTTCTGCGGCACGAATTAATTATCGTGATAGCATAGCAATTCAATCTTTTGCAAGTAATCTGAAATATTTCTCAGATTAAGCATTATTTTAAACTAAATTCTTGTTAATTATGAAAGAAATTTCTCCATCTAAGAATTATTTAAATAAAATAATTCCCCAAGTATAATTGAGTTGAAATATTGTAGCAATAAAAAAGAAAATTGATTTCCCGGATATCTTTTCTTTTTTTTTCTTTACTAATCTTCATCATACTGTATATCAAGAATCCCGATTGATTATAATATTTTTTTTTTCATTTTTTTTAAAAAGCATTTTAGTGCTGTGAAAATTATATCCAGTATTTTCTGTATTTTTAATAAGGATTATCTAAATAGCCATTATAAAAATGATTGTGTAAATTACCTAGAATTGCTTTTTAAATGCTTATACTTTCTTTGAAAGCGAAATATTTTTTTTAGATTTTCATTTAACATAGGTTTTCAAATTTCTCTTATATTTTTTATTAGGACAGAAAAGCGACATTTCCACCTAATAATTCATGCTTTATCTCGTATTAGTTGTTTCTGAACAAGTCAGCCTTGTGCCAGTTAAGTCTCTTTGAGAAAATTGAATATAATATGAATGGGAATCGAACTCCTCTGTGTCTCCCCACAAAGTCTTGACAAATGTCATGTACATTTCTTGAGGCGAAATGATTCGTTCCATCAGAAAATTTTATTTTAAACGAATTATCTCAACTTGCTACTCCAATATTTCCCCATTTTGTAAATGGTACACTTCTTTTCATTGGTTAATCTGCTGTATGTTGACTCTTCGAAAAAAACTCTATTTCTTTGGAACAAATTTTATGTTTACTTATTCATTTATCCGCTTATCACATTGTTTCTTATAATCGATTTCATTACTAAATGATAACATTAATGCCTCCTTGTGCTGATATCTTTTACCAATCAAGAAATCTAATCAGACACTTAATAAAGTGGAACAACGCATTGGATTTGATCTTATTGACAGTGGTGATAACACGCTGATGCGTAGTCTGAATTTTCCCTGCACTAATGCACCACATGCGCCACTTGCTGATGCATTCGAAGTAGATGATTTTTTACTGGATGATGTTGAACAATGTTGCAATTTGCAAGTTACTGATAATACTAGTGGTAAGTTAGGAGGAAAATGCTGTCTCTTCTTTCAAACAATTTATTTGAAAAATAAAACTCAAACCTTTGAAATTTTTCAGCGGCATTAACTGGAAAAAACGAGTTATCAGGTGGCAGTAATGACGAGGAAGAAATGGAGCAAGATGAAATGGATATGCGTACCGACTTAATCAATGATGATTCTTTCTCTGAGAGTGATAGTGGACCGAATAAAGAAGACGAATATCCAGGTAATCAAATTTTAAAGGCTTTTTAATTTTTCGACTATGCATACCTATATAAAATCATCTTAACATTGAACAGTTTGTATGTCAGCTTTGCAGGAAAAAAGCCAACTAGTATATCAGATTTGCAGAGAAAAAGTCAGCTACTATTACTTTTAAGAGAATGATAAAGAATCTCATCGTGATCTTACGTGCTGCTGCTCGTACTTATGTTTTAGAGAATTTCTGAAGTGCTTTTGCTCTACAAGCATTTGGCGTTTCTGAGAAAAGGAAATGAATTTTTTCCATATTTTCTCGGAAATAATAGATTCTATTGTTCATATGTTAATCTTTTACTCTCCTGGTAAAGTTTGAGAGACCAAAAAATCGAAATTGTGCTTATTTTTCAAAATAATTCAATAAAATTTTTTTTTTATTGGTCCTTTGGATCCACCATTGGAAGAAAATTTCAAAATCTGACATAAAATCTCGTGTCAGGTTTTGAATTCCCGGGATTCCTTTTTCAGAATTGACAAGAACTTGTGGGGCAGTTGAGAGCGATGATTTTATCATAATGGATACTGAAAAGGATATGAATAGTGCTAACAGAAAAAGAAAGGTTGATTTCGTTTGATCATCTTTAAGTTTTTTAGAGGATTCTTCCTTGAAACAGTCTCTGTCCTTGAAGACAAATTCACCTTACAATTCAGCAAAAAAGTGCTTAAATAGCTTTTGGAATTTATTGCTGGTAGAAATTACTCAACTATATAAAAAAGAATAACTCTATTAGATTATTTCGAAATAATTGCTTTTCGAACATTTACTCACTTGAAATGAAAGTGAGAAATTAACGCAATTCCATTTTTTTTTTCTTTTTTTCAGGCAGATAATTCGACGATACTCAAGAAAAAACGAATGAGATGATATTCTCTGTTCCATTTCTTTTTTTTTTTTTTTTTCTGTAGAAAATCCTAACTTCGAAATGAGATAGAAAATATCAAAACAGATAGAAAAACAATAAGTCAATTTTGGATAGAAATAGACTAAGATAAATCGAGTAATCATCTAAAGAATCGTATAATAATTAACTCAGAAACTAAATCTAATAATTTTAGACTGTTACTCATTTCATTTCTCATTCTTTTTTTTATGTTTTTATATTATGGTCCATCTTTTTTGAGTTCTGCTATTATAAATAATTTGTTCTGATCAGCACAACGTGAGCTACTATTTTGTACTTCTTAAATAAATTTACGATTTAATCTCAGAAAACTTCGAGAGAAAAGATAAAAATAGAGGATCCTTCATCAAGAGGAACAAAGTAAATTCCTCAAATTTCCGTTCATAATGGAATTCTGTATTCCTCAAATTTTTAAATTAGGTCTTTATGCTTCGTTTTAATAACTACCCCATAATTATCAAAGTTAGAAAAAATTGCCTAACTTCATATAAATCATTATTTATCAAACAGGAAAATACACTAAACAGACAACTGGAAAATATAAATCAAATATGATGAAACAATTCATTTTAAAGTATAAAGTAAGGAATAACAACTAATAACGTACACGCTGTTCCATCCGACGTCGATTTTGAAGATTCGCGTTCCAACGATTTTTATTTGATGAATCCTAAAAATTTCCTAATATATGGCCACTCAGAAAAAAAAAAGAGCTTAAAAGTTTATTTTTATTATCCAGATTTTCCAAATAGAAATGCCGAATTATATTAAATTTAATACCAGTGATCATTTTGCAAAGCATATTCAAAGCTAAAAATATTTCATTCCGTGATGTAAAACTACTTTCGATTTAACAGTCATTGATAACAAATTCTATATATACTACCTGATAAGTCATGCGATTAGGACGTTGCTGCTGTTCTGCAATAGTTCGTTCCTGGCGAAGACCATACCATGCGCCTGGACCTGTATAACTACGACCAGCTCGAGGTTCAAGGATCTAGAAAATAATTGAAAATGGTTTCAGACATGAAAATTGAAACTTTCGAAATTTTTTGCACATACTTGTTCATTACTATCAGCAAGCTGAGTAAGTTTATCTGTCAGATGTAAAGCCAGAAGTTGCAATCGACTTGGTTCGACACGATGCATGATAAGACAGTCCGTAGGTTCGTCCAAACTTGCACTTAATTCTTCCGAAATGATCATTTTGCTGAAATAATTTTGTTTCATCATCAATTTTCCATGCACATAAGTAAATAATTAAAAAGTGGAAAAGATAACTAAGGGAGCAAAATTCAAAACCGAACATAACCTGATTGAAGCAACAAAGAAAAAAAAAAGTAGAATGGATTTTTTATCTAAAGAAAATAAAAAAACAAAAAATAAAGCAAACCTAATCACCGAATGTACGGTACTTTTATCGAGTTCAAACAGGTGAGAAAGTGTTTCTAACGAAACAGTGGTATAAACTGTTGAATACATCAATAAATAAGTGCGTAAGGATTCTTCCTGGATACGACGAATTACCATTTCTTTTACTTTTTCCGAATTACGAAAGAGATTCCACACCTGAAAATGAAGACTGGATGGATCATCATAAAGTTTTATTATACTCTAAATCAAGGGATAATGAAATGAAAAACGAAACAACTAATTAAGTAATATATTAAAAAAAACGTACTCGTAATTTAAATCAGAATATAAATAAACCTTAGCATCCATTTTATCGTTTACGATGAAATCGCGACATTTTTTCCAATCACCATTTAACATAGCTCTCGACGCAGCCACCACATGTTCACGAGTATTTTCAGGCGGACCGATGAGAGAACTTTTCTCCGACTATACAATAAAATGTTCATATACGGATTAAGACACTTTAATAAACTGTTCAACAAGAATAATAGGAAATAAGGCATAACATATCAATAGCCTTACCTGTTTCAGCTGATAATGAAACGATCGCGATAACAGACGTCGCCTTAGTTCATATTCCTGTGAAGCCATATGCGGTATCTCCAGTAGCATTGAGCATATTAAATAGACACATTCCATGAGTTCAACATTAATATGCATATGATATGGAATCTGTCGTGCACGCTCCAGTTTTTCCTAACGTTATTAATAGAATTATTATGGATTTCAATTATAAAGGAAACGAAGATTTGTATTATATTTAAAAATAGAGAAATCTAAAACGGTAGAATTCAAATAGTTTAAAAAAAAAAAAAAAAAAAAACCTGCTCAGCTGTTCTTTCTTGTTGTCTCATAGCAATCCCCTGTGCCAAAAGTTCTTTCGCACGCTGTGTATTTTGTATTTCGGAGAGACCTTGGTGAGCTTCTTTGATAAAACTGTGTCGGAAAGCGCATAAACCAAGTTGGCAGATTGTTCGATTATACAAAATCTTAAATGCATATTTATAAGTAACATTATACTATCATTATCAGTAACATTATTATAAGTAACATTAACGGATTAATTATAAGTAACGCTATCGGATTATTTCTGGAAATCGCTGTGACAAATTCGAATGTAAAATATGGCTGTGCAACTGAAAAAGGAATTTTTTATTTTTGGAATAGAAATAACACTATCGTTTTTGGATACTTAAAGTTAATCAAATTTAAAACAGTAATCTGCAATGCATTAACCTGAGTGCTGACATCAGAATGATCAACAATGGCTTGCAAATGTGACATAAGCATCAAATCCCGTGCTTGATGCCATTTGTCATGTAATGCTAAATGATAAATTTGACAAAGCATTGCTCGCTGCCGTAAACGCTTTGTATCGTCTCGCACATACACCTCTTTGCAAAGTCGCTCCATTAATGCTATCGACGATTCTTGTCCATGTTCCAGCGAATCTTCTATTTCGTACTAAAACATCGGTATTCTGTTATTCATCAATGAAAAATCCAGACTTTTAATAAAACTATATCAAAAAAGAATCATGAAGATTTCGTGAATTTAAAATTCGCCAAATCCAAGTTTTTCTTCCCAGTATGAAGTTAAAAATAAATGATTAATAATTTGAAATTAAAACTCATAAAAGTCCTTTTCTTCCAATAAAAGATCTTGAAAACACGCTTAGAAAGTGTCGAAAAGCGCGTCT
This sequence comes from Onchocerca flexuosa, assembly GCA_002249935.1. Lineage (NCBI taxonomy): Eukaryota > Metazoa > Nematoda > Chromadorea > Rhabditida > Onchocercidae > Onchocerca > Onchocerca flexuosa. Next base: position 125,477 of record KZ271558.1, read on the forward strand.
TTAAATCTTGTTTCAATATTTTTTTAAAGATGTATTCTTCAACTTTAGCTATACTTTACTTTCTTAACAAAGGATATAAAACCAAGTGTATTAGTTCATCGTGTAGAAATGATTAGCACAGCTTGCAATAAATAGTATTTCTTAGATATAATCATATAATTTCATCAGTAAATTGGAGAAAGACTGAGTAAAAAAAAGAAAAAAAAGTATGTGAAATGATGAGAAATGAAATGAAAAAATTACCTTGTAATAGAGATGTTCTATGCGGAGCATATATAATTTACAAACTTCCTCTTCTAGAAATATATCTTTATCCAGTCGGGCATTCACATAATCCATTAACTTATTAATAAGGGCACATAGATCTTTCTCACCTTTCAATCTGAAACCATTTAACAATACCAAGTTTTTTTTTCTTCAAGAAAGCTAAATAAAACAAAACAAAAACAAAAACAAAAAAAAAAAAAAAAGAATTACGGAAGACACTGAAAGATATATACATATAATCAGTCTCTTAATGGCAATTCACTATTTAACTGACCCGAAAAAGACGATTTCGATTTAGTGATTTAGTTCAAGATTAAGTAGAAACCCAAAATAAAACAACTAAAAATGGTTTATAAGCATCAAGGTTTATAAGATTTTTTTTTTTTAACAATTATAAAATAGGTTTATAAGATTTATAAGATAGGTTTATTTATAACATTCATAAAATAGATATAAGCGTGATTTATAAGCATTTATGCTTGTTTGCAGTTCTTGAAAATGTTCTAGTCTGTTTCAATACTGGGGACTCATTATCTTCCTCATATTTCAATGAGATAAAGCAATTAATATTCTGGTTCATACAGGATAAAATTGGAGATCAGAAAATAATTTAAAATATTCAATAAAAATAAACTTTTCGATATAGTCAGTGCTGTGACAATCCGCATTTTGCAGTATCTTAGTTAATTCTGTATCCAAACGATGCACACTCATTAAGACAGAACCATGTACAGTGTATGGTTTCGTTGCATCTTGTATATTTTCATCATCTTCATTGATACCTATTGATAATACAACATCAGGATACTCGTTCAATATATCTATCAAGCTATTGGTAGCTCCCAATGTTCTGAAACAAATGAAGTGCTTATAATAAAATTAGTGACAAAATTTTTCATATATCAAATATTTCGTAAAAAGCCTTACTTGCTCCAAGAAGAATAATCCATACAGTCACTGATTCGCGCATTTAATTCGAAAAGAGCAGAAATGATTGCAAACAAAATTTTCACCAATACACCAGTACCTAGTTTATGCTGAAAATCATATTTGCTGATTAAGCTTAAGTTTAAAACGCAATAACTAAGATTAACAGAAGGCAAAGAAAAGTTGGAAAAATAAACTATCTAAAATTCTCAGTAACAAACCTCATCGGCAATTCTGAATAATTCTTGCAAACTGCGTACATAATGCTTGGGATTAGTCGATTTGCGTCCCCGAGCAGCGATGACTTCTTGTAATTTATTGATAACGACCTTTAAAATTATTGTGTATTAAAATTGCTAAATATCTGTGCATTTAATATGAAAAGTGTAAAAATGATTGAAGCCACGAATCAGCTCATCAGAAATTTCACCTCGTGATTAATTTCAGTCTTGGCATCGAAAAGCTGACGCATTTTCTCTTCTTTTGTTGGCACAGCAACCCATGTATCATCATTTTCATTTTCTTCAATTTTTTCCTTTGCTTCACGCTCCTTTTGTTCTTTCTGTTTTTGTGCTCTTTCGGCCTGTCGTTTTTCTTTACCTTCAGCCTCACCACCTTCTTTGAATTCTTTTCTGCAAAACAATCACTTTAATCGTTATTCATGAGCACTCAGTTTCTTCATCAAAAAGGAAAAAAAGTACTTCAAGAAGAATTTACGCAAATCCTCCATTTGTTTTCCTTCAAGATCAAGATCAGAATCACTGTCTGAAGATGCATTTGAGTCAGAACTCCATTCGTCTGAATCCTTCAGATCACTGTAAGGTTTATTTTTCTCCTCTTCCTCCTCATTTTCGACTTCTTCCTGAACAAATATTTAAATTTCGATTACTTCACAGAAAAAGTTTCCGAATCAAAAGTTAAAAATGAAAAGCAAAATGTGGATTGTTACTTGTTCATCTTCTTCATCTTGGTTATCTGCACTAGAATAGCCCACTGGATCTGGTTCTGCTCTGTAGGCATTAACTTCCATTTCCATATCCTGAAACATGAACAATTCAAATCATCTTTCAAAATTCAATTCATTGGATAATAAATTTCCAAATTTCAGATTTTATTGTAGAACAAGCATAACGCTTACTTTATTATATTTACGAATTTTTTGTCGAAGTGCAGTGAGACCCTTCGAGTTTGCTTTTGACATAGTTTTTCTTGCTTCCTTATCATCCCACTGTTCGTTTACAAAATCTTCCAGTTCAACCAAAATCCGTACATAAAAACGGGGAGTTGACATATTTTGTCGTGTTAACACAACTTTTGTCTTCTCAAATACTTTACACAGTTCTTCAAACGCTAAAAAATATTAAACCTGAATTATTCTTAATCTATAAATAAAAATTCTAAACTATTACTGATGCTTTTCCCCAAACTTTATTTTCTTCTTTGTTCTAACTTCTTTCTTGTGAAAACACTCAATTTCAAAATAAATTCTGAATGGATTTCTAAATTTCACCAGTCGGATTGAAATAAAGAAAAAAATAAATTCACTCAGAAGTTGCATAACAATGATCTAGAATTGATTTCTTTATAATTATTTTGGTATGCAATATAACATTGCAAATTTTGGCTTAAAAAATAACTTTACATAGAAACAAAGCTCTTAGTTTTCAGAAATACAACATTCTATAGCCATACTTGACAAAAGCTTCGACATATCCTTGATGTTTCTTGAATTTTTGGCTTGTTTGATCAGATCTTTTAATTCCTCAAATTTTCGATCTTTTTGCGCCTTGACAACGCGTTTTTGCCCTTCATCTTCACTATCCGATGGGTATGCAAAGGCAGCTCTGTAATTATAGTCATTAATCGAAGGAAAATGTATATATTCTTGCGGATCGTGTTACTTAAAACTAGTAAGAAAAACTTGGCCTCAAAAACAATTCTTTGAATCGAAATACAAAAATTAAAAGAAACATACTGTGGTCTCTTAATTGGCACATATGGCTCGTCATCGCTACTTTCGGAACCTGATGAGTCGGAACTTGATACTGCTCCTTTGAAAAATTTTGACATTTTCTTCGACTAAAACTGAAATGGATACCATAATCAGAGTATATTTCAGGTCTTTATAAAACACACAAGGAAGAAGTCTTTTAAAATTCTCAGTTCAATCACTCCACAACCAACACTTCCCCCAAAAGAACCCACAAACTCCCAGTCCCGAAACTTACCGTCATCCCAGAAACCACTACCATCCACCTCCCCAAGGCAGCAAAGTCACCTGTGGCCCATGCCAACCAACAAATCATTGTGAAAACGTTCGTCTCACCCTTATTGGAATGTTGGTCAAGGACTAAGATTAATAATTCCTGATTTGATTAAATACTTATTTTGCATTTTATGTGCCATGTATTTCATCAGTGATTCATCTCTGACTTGATCAATAAATGCTAAACATATATTGGCAAATTCTATCGAGGTACAAGTCACTGATCCAGTGATAAATCACTCTTGATCACCTATCGACATATAAAAACCATTAACAATCTGTATATCATCGCATTAAAAAATATCACTTTCTTATCTCTTAATGATATTTCAATGCCTGACTTTGAATTAATAACATGAAACAATAAAATCTTCTGAAATTTAGATTTCCTGAAAAATGTGCAGTAAAGAGACAATGAATAAGAAGCAAGGAGAAAATGATAGTTTCGACTCTCTGACTTGATCAATAAATGCTAAACATATATTGGCAAATTTGATTATTTTTATTAACTTTACATAAGTTATTTGCACGACTCATTAGATATTTTGAACTGGAATTCTGAAGTCCTATTTCTTGGGCTCTAAGTTCTAAGTACAAAAATATAGAAGTTAGAAAGATTAAGAATTATGCGGCAATATGCTTTATTGATAAAAAGCTCTTATCAAAATTCCGGAATAGAAAACTAACAAAGATCATGCTTTTCGATACATTTATTCAGAAATTTTCAAATAGCGATCAGAGAGTTCATCAAATTAGAAATTCGTATTTGATGAAATCCCAACCTTTCATCCCGTTCATCTTCAATTCCTTCAAGGGTTGACGCCCTACTAATTTCCTGAAATATTTGAATTTCTTGCTAAATATGTGACGCAGATTATTCTTGTAATTTTCAAACAAATATTTCCCTATTTTTTTTCCGGTTTTCTCGCGCTCTCTTATTGTCTCAGTATAACGGATAAATTTTGATCTCTCATTTGTGCATGAGACTTTTTTTTCAGAAATTACCATCTCGCAGCAGCTTGCTGTCATTAATATTTGACTTTTCAAAAATCCTATTTTGTTATCTCTTTGTACAATTGCAATAGTTTGTGCAGTTGGTAAAAGGTCACAGAAGGTCATTGCTGAGACACATTGATCCTCTGATAAATACTTGTCTATCCATAAATCAGGTTTATGGTTTTAAATTGCGTGATCCGAATGAATTGATTGGTTGGAATTTATCAGAAAGGGTGACCGTTCCGATTACATCGTTCGAATTTCATCCCATTTCTTGTTATGCAGAGTTCCCGTTTTCTCCATATTTTCGTTACTTAATTGAACATTTCTTTCTACTACTTTGTGCTTAATAAAGTTGTAATGTTAGAAGTCAAAAGTCAAACTTTTATTTGCAAATCCAAGAGAATTCTATTCTAATCTAACTTAAACGTCAAAAATTAAATATTCTCTGCTTTTAGCAATCTGGAGTGCTAATATTTTTTTGTAACGCCAAAAGTAGTAATCTTTCAAAACCGTTAAAATTTGCAAAGTATTTGGAACTAGAAATTGGCCAGCAATTCATAATTTATGAGCACTTATTAATTTTTGAAGTTTTCATCAAATCAGTTCTTTAATAAAAATTTTTGAAATTAAATGTCAGTGATTTCTCGCATTTCTGAACATGAAATTTATTGATAATTATTACATGTTCTAATCCAATTTAGAAAGGAATCTGATCATACCTATGTTCCGTTGGAAGAAACATGTATCTTGGAGGAAATATTTGATCGTAAGTTTCTGCTTCCTACTTCTCTACTATTACAACTAGTATCTTTAGCAAACTATCATTCTTGCCAAATCGATCATCATTTCCTTAAGGATTATGCGTTCGATGCATTGTAAAATACTTCGAATAATCAGCACAAAAAATAGTTCACTGTCTAAAGATTAATTTGCAAAAAATTTTTTGTGCAATTAGAATTATTTTAAGCAATGAACACTTTGCAAGTGTTTATCATTTGAAACTCGAAAAATCGATTAGTAATCACCGAAACAAACATTTTTTTAAACCTAATCGACATCCCATGATGAATCATTCCATTATATTTACCCATATTCAATATGAGTTACTTTAATCAATGATAATTATTGTCCTGAAAATATCTGATACAGCCATATTTGCAGATCATTGACAGAGATCGAAATCACATCGAGATTTAAGCCATTGGTGATCCTCTGCATCGTTCTGAATTTTTTTAATTTATTTTTAACCATTTCTTTCCATTTGCAGTTAATTAGCACTAGTATCTGTGTTATATTTGTATTGCGCTTGTGCAAATGGCGAATGTATCAACGAAATTCGTTTACGAACCACTCAGCAAACTTTTCTGGTTCGTATTGTCATTGATTCACAAACTCCTCGATATTTTGAAGTAATCGATAACAGAATGACATATGACATTTAGTGTCCTCTTTTCCAATCTTTTGATAAGTTCCTTGAGAAGACCTAAAAAAAAAGAAAAAAAAAGAATTCAGCTTCAAGTGCGTATAATATTGAGACTATTCAATAATTGCAATTTACATTAACCGACTCCTTAACGTAGTCAACACACTTAAATTTTCTACTTTCCTTCTACGGATTTCATTTTATTTCACCACTTTCCAGATGATCCGTTCAGCGAAACTTTATTATTGGAAAATACTTGTAAGCTGCCACTAATTGAACCAAATGAATGGAACTTGGAGGGATATATCGAGCATTACAGGTTACTTTCCGATTCTTTCCGATTGATACTTGCAATGCTGCCGGATATGCAACTGTAGCGAGATGTATGAAATTTGTGGAAACAGATGGATAAATGTTTGAAGCTTTCATGATATGACGGAAGAAGTTAGCACTACTGCAAAGGATAATCGATGAGGATGTATTTTACTGACAAATCGTGAAATTGCGAATCTATAATCAGATAAAACTAATCAGGTCAACAAGAAATGTGCTCCCAATCATCAAATCTTCATTATCAAAAATTTAAATGATAAGTGACACCGACATTCACTTTAAAATTCCGGCACGCAGGAACAATAGAAAAACAAAAACAATAAAAAATGAATGAAGAGAAAAGTGGAAGTATAATATCATCTCTTCAAGCTCATGGGATGTTCCCTGCTTATGAAATTTATATTTGTCTATTGTATTCATTAACTTTGCTTAAAAATACTAATCGATAATTAAGCTATTAGCTTGGGAAAAGTATAATAATCACAATAATAATAATAATGATAACAGTAATAGTAATAATAACTATTATTATTATTACTATTATTATTATTATTATTATTATTAT